>JAQBSW010000523.1:0-170000 GCA_029291075.1 Eudiplozoon nipponicum
TTAAGATAACTACCAATCCCATTGTATATTTTTCTCATAATACGTTTGGCATTGTATAAAGGAGCAACCGCAATTCATTCAGTAGATCTGTTTCATCCTCATTGGGAGGTCATCAATATCTGTTCAGAATGCCGCGGACAACCACAACGTCGCCTTGCCACAAATTAAATAAATATTCCCAGTTATATTCTAGCCTATGTTTATGGATAGCCTCTCGTTTAATTGGTGTCTATTGAACAAAAGTTCTAAAATACCATCCACAATCCTGCATATAAAAACAAAAAATACACCACCTGACAAAGTGCTATTGAAATAATGATTTAAAAATTTTTAAAAGTATTAATGGCGCAGATGAACAAAATCGTTTTAAAGTGTGATTCAATTTCAGTACCACTTTCCTAATTGGCGCGAAGTCTGCTCCGTAACGACAGATTGGAGGTGAGAAATTGCAGTTCCTTATAATTCGTTTATTTTTTCCCGACACATTTAGGAATGATGGAATGGTGCTTATATCAGGCTCACTAACTTGATTTAAATAATTGTTATTAACTTCTGCGCAATAAATCATTTTTTCAATTTATATGTTCTTATTTAATAGCCACTTGCGAGTTGGGATGATATTCCATTAGTAGTTAGTGGGAACTTTAAGTGAAAGGAGATGCCACGTTTGTTTCAATTGAATGAAAGCCTAACAAGAAGTATAACATTGTACAACCAAAAGGGAGTGTAGTGCACGACAGGTGTGGAGTAATTAATAGCGTTTCAGAATCCGATGATATGTACTTTCCATCAGCGGAAAATACAGAATAATACTGATCGAGTTCCTAGTAAGAAGGAATTCATAAAATTGGATAAATTTCCTTTGCCATCTGATGTAATATTTTATCCATACTAAAAAATTCATTTGTCTATGTGAATGAGAACTAGTCGGCTTGTCATTTTCCCTTTTATTTCATGTTGCGGGTGCATATATAAATACATAATTTAACACAGTATATTTATAATTAGGAAGAAAGAACACATTAATAACAAAGTGGATAAAGGCCATTTATTTCGTGAATACTAATCATCTCTTATACAATCATACATATTTATACATTTTGGGTTTTCAATTGATTATACTAGTGGTAACAAATCTGACTCGTTTTTACTTCTGTTTCTTGTTTTGGCTAGTTGGTAAGTGTGTATGCGTTTGTGTTTGTGTGTATGCGTGTTTGCATGTAAAGGTCATTCTCGCAGTATTGCAAAGTGATGTCTGAGATCTGGTCATTATTGTTTTGATGGCTTGAGAATTAATCATTTGTGCGCATTGTTCACTGTTACATGTACGAGTGCTATTTTTCCCAGTGTAGTTGATCGTTTCACCTCGTTGCGCAACATTTTATTTTGGCACATGGTAACAGCGCCAGTGTGGATTGCAGTGTTGAACGCTCATATTGTTTGGAAACTTCTGTTACCGTATGCGCCTCTGTTATTTCCACTTCAGTTTGTTGCCAATCCGATTGCATATTTGTTGATTCTAGTCGAGGGCCTGTTTGTTCTTGACAGTATACTAGTAGATTGTTGTTGAAATTTGTTATTCTTGGCCAGTCGATAAGAATATCATGTTGCTGAAACTTTTGAATATTAAGGTTAGGTGCTTTTTGTTTTATGTAAAGGGCTTCATAGATGAATAATAATTTTTCTGATTTGCCTTTATGTAGAAATGTGAAATTGGTCGAATTGTCAGGCTGCCCCGTTGCCAATATATGATCGGAAATAGCTGATTTTCCTGACGGTGCCAAGCCTTTGTTAAGCAATTTCTGTGGCAAATGTTGCTGGATTCTGCTTATCAATTGCTTTTTCGTACGTCCGATATATGTGCTACAGCACATACATGAGAATTTGTAGACTATGAATGATTTGGAGAGAATTGGCAATTGATCTTTGGCATCCAATCTCATGATTCTCTGTGTACTAAATGTCATATTAACTTTAACACTGGGAAAGTTGTCCTTAGTTATTCTATTCAGCCGCCGTGCAATTATTGAGGCTGGTACGTCGCCTCTAAATGGTAAGTTTAGGAAAACCTGCTTGACGGTATCCTCTCTAGTACGAATCTGCCGTGGTCTGATGTTGACATCAATGAAACGCTCTGGGTAGTTGTTCATTAGCAAAATTTTCCTGAGGTAGCCCAGTTCTTCCTCAATCTTGTGTTCAGAGCAGATCTTCCTGGTTCTGTTTGCTAGGTTGTTTACTAAGTTTCTTTTGTGGGATTTTGGCACACTACTGTTGTAGTGAATGTATAGTCCGGTGAAATTGGATTTTCTATGTATGGCCAGTATCAAATCCCCGTTTGCTTCTCGAGTGAGTTTGATGTTAAGGAAGGGAAAACTGTCGTCATTCTCTACCTCGAGAGTCAATTTGATGTCTGGATCGACTTCATTTGCTTGTTTGAGGATTTCGGAAGGGTCTGCTGCTTCTGAGATAACCAAGAAGTTATCATCTACATACCTTTTGTAGAGTGCGCACTGGTCAATTATACCTTTTAGGCTCGATTTGTCCAGGTGATACATGTATACATCTGCCAGGAGGGGTGCGATGCAACTTCCCATAGCTACACCATTGATCTGGCGGTAGTATATCCCTTCAAATGTAAATTGCACGTTTTTCGTACATGCTAATATGAGGTCTTTGATGTCATTGGTGTCTATAGGGAAATCAAAAAACTCATTTTTGTTGAGGTCAAACAAGATCTCCGTTGTCTTATCCAGTGGTATGTTGGTAAATACGGATGAGACTTCAAGTGAACCCATTTTATTGTGTAGGATGTTCTTCTCCTTCAATTCATTTGCTAGTTCGAAGGAGTTCTTGATAGTGTTTACGTTTATGATGCTCCGTATTGTTTCAATTAGTTTGCAGAGAAACTTGACTGGTTTATGTTGTGGAGCGTTGATCATTGACATAATGGGCCGCATCGAAGGAGCTCCTGAGGCTGTCACGGCTTTATGAGTTTTTGGTTTGCCGTACAATCTTGCGGTGTTTGTTCCGACTGGTTTTGCCTTTTGGATGTCTTCTGTGAGTTTTGATCTAATCTCGGAGTCAGCCATCGATGTTAGAACATGTTTTTCCATCTTTTTCAAAATTGCATTAATTCTTGATTCGATGTTCGTTGAATCATCTTTCTGTTTGATGTCATGCTTAAATTTAGTTTGATCATTTATTATATCGTTCATGGCCTTCCTGTAAGCGTCGGCTTCAAGTATAACAATTCCTGATCCTTTGTCGGGTGTGGCAAGTCGTATGGATTTGTCTGATTGGAGTTTTCTGAGTTCGTCTATGTGCTGTTTTGTGATGATTTGGCTGCCTTTGAATTCCTTCTTGTATTGTTCTAGTGCGCTTACTATCTCAGCTTTCAGTCCTTGTCCATTGAATGCATGTGGGGCGGTGTCTTTCGTTAAGTCATTGTAGAAATTTTCCGTTCCAGCCTGAATGTCAATAATGTCACGTTCACTTAGGTTTTTCTTGACTACGCAGAGTTTTGCTCCTAAGGAGAGTAATTCTTTCTGGTGTTTTGACAAGATCACTTTTGAATAATTGTGAATTAAAGCGTCTGGGTTCGTAGGAAATTTTGATTGCGTAGGAAATTTGTCCAGGTCTCGCGTGAGGTCCTTGGTTTCTTTGTCCGCTGTTATTTTCATCAGTGTTTCTATCTTCTTTGTGAAAGCGGTGTATTCGCCGTCGTTCAGTCTTGCAATTTGACAACCCAGTGATTGAATGATGCTCTCAGCATCTTGCAGTTTTGATTGGTTGTCCTCGATACTATTGAGCAATAAGCGACTTATAAGTTTATTCGTCGGTTTTTGGTTATTTCTTCTGCATTGCTTGAGGAATCGTTTTGGCATAACATCTGATTCTAAACACGATTTAAAGAACTTAATTATTTCTAGAAGTTTGGCACACGTACATTTGGCTGCAATATAAGTGTTTAATTCCTTACGGGTAAAAGGCTGACCCCGCTCTTTGATAATCTTTATGATGTCCATTCCTTTTAATTTACCACAGTATTCTTATGATTAGGAAAACACAAATAACAAAGTGGATAAAGGCCATTTATTTCGTGAATACTAATCATCTCTTATACAATCATACATATTTATACATTTTGGGTTTTCAATTGATTATGCTAGTGGTAACAAATCTGACTCGTTTTTACTGCTGTTTCTTATTTTGACTAGTTCGTGAGTGTGCATGCGTGTTTGCATGTAAAGGTCATTCTCGCAGTATTGCGAAGTGATGTCTGAGATCTTGCCATTATTGTTTTGATAGCTTGAGAATTAACCATTTGTGCGCATTGTTCACTGTTACAGATAAAAGTGCTAATTTTCTCAGTATAGTTGATCGTTTCACCTCGTTGCGTAAAGTTTTCACGTGGTAACAACGCCAGTGTTGATTGCAGTGTTAAACGCTCACATTGTTTGGAGACTTCTGTCATCGTATGCGCCTCTCTTATTTCCACTTCAGTTTGTTGCCAATCCGATTGTACGTTTGTTGATTCTAGTCGAGGGCCTGTTTGTTCTTGGCTGGATACTGGTTGATTGTTGTTGAATTTTGTTATTCTTGGCCAGTCGATAAGGATATCATGTTGATGAAACTTTTAAATATTAAGGTCAGGTGCTTGTTGTTTTATGTAAATGGCTTCATAGATAAATAATAATTTTTCTGATTTTGCTTTATGTAGAATTGTGAAATTGGTCGAATTGACAGGGTGCCCCATTGCCAATATATGATTGGAAATAGCTGATTTTCCTGACGGTGGCAAGCCTTTGTTAATCAATTTCTGTGGCAAATGGTGCTGGATTCTGCTTATCAATTGCTTCTTCGTACGTCCGATATATGTGCTACCACACATACATGAGAATTTGCAGACTATTAATGATTTGGAGAGAATTGGCAATTGATCTTTGGCATCCAACCTCATGATTCTCTGTGTACTAAATGTCATATTAACTTTAACACTGGGAAAGTTGTCCTCAGTTATTCTATTCAGCCGCCGTGCAATTATTGAGGCTGGTACGTCGCCTCTAAATGGCAAGTTTAGGAAAACCTGCTTGCCGGTATCCTCTCTAGTACGAATCTGCCGTGGTCTGATGTTGACATCAATGAAACTCTCTGGGTAGTTGTTCATTAGCAAAATTTTCCTGAGGTAGCCCAGTTCTTCCTCAATCTTGTGTTCAGAGCAGATCTTCCTGATTCTGTTTGCTAGGTTGTTTACTAAGTTACTTTTGTGGGATTTTGGCACACTACTGTTGTAGTGAATGTATTTTCTAAGTTCATGGTAGATCAACAGCTGACCAATTAGCGCTTGATATATATATATATATATATATATATATATATATATATATATGCAGTGTGTATTAGTCGTGCGTACATAATAATAAATTGTTTCGATACCCGTTCTGAGTACTGATTCGCCAGTAAGCACAAAACGCCTATGCATGCAATTATAACTTCCTTCATACGGAATTTGCTTTGTTCTTTTGGTGCTATATGAACCAATTTGTCACAAAGTGCGCAAAAACCATTATAAAATATACTTATATATATGCATGTATATTTTTTAAATTATTATTATTATTATTATTATTATTATTATTATTATTATTATTATTATTATTATTATTATTATTATTATTGACGATACACACACATATATATATATATATATATATATATAGTACAATTAATGTGTATTAGGCGTCGCGCAAATAGTAATAAATTGTTTTAGTACCGGCTTTAAATGTAAGATACTTTTACAGGATCATCCACCACTCACTCCGTCTCTGCGACAGCAGAATAAAGTTATAGACATAGTTTACAGGTTTAAATATCTCGGGAGCTCTATCCATAACGTAGGCAATATGTCCGACTAGGTGAGAATACGGATCGCGAAAGCTAGAGTAGCTTTCTCGAACCTTCGTCATTTATGGAGAAATGCGAATATTTCACTCTGCCTTAAAGGTAGTGTTTCAATGCACCTGTACGCCCAGTTTTACTATACGCTAGTGAAACATAGCCTCTTAAAGTTGATGATTTTAGACGCTTACAGGCACTCGACCATCGTTGTTTAAGAAGTATAGTACATGTTGGTTACCACCAACGATTAACTAACCTTGACATCCGTAGGCGCATTTTTGGATCTGCCAATAAGTGCTCCTCGTTAGAAAAACAAGGCTCTATCAACTTCGTTGCCTCGGTCATGTTTTGCGTATGCCCTAATTTCGATTGCCCAGTAGAGCTTTGTTCTCTCATCTAGCACCAGATTGGCGTAAGAAACAAGGTGGGCAGATTTTGATATGGCAGAAACAGTTGAAGTCACTTAAATCCAAATTGGGTAGTATAAGACCCATTAGTCTGCCAGGATGGGGTCCTTCTGCGCATCATAGTTCTTGGTTAGAAATCCTTAGCGATATGGCATCGATTCGAGCTCAGTGGCGATCTTGTTGCAGATGTCTAGAAGAATCATCTTCGTAAATTTCTTTTCTTAGTAGGGCAAAGTTAGCTGCGTGGTTTGGTTTGTTTATGAAGTGATACAGTGAAATCCGCAGGGAAGCTGTATTGCTGATGTTGCCTCGCCTGAATGCTAACATGGCCAGAATAGTGTTGTGGAGAGATTTAGTTTGCCTCATTTCTGAGAGTTATCCTGATAAATTTACTCATAGTAAGTAGGTATTCTTTCTCTCTCTCTCACTCTCGTGAATCTCACTAATGGTTTGTCTAAAATATTATTTATGTACTTAGTTATATTTTTTTCTCTTTTTGTGGTTATATGTTGGTGAAAAATGAGTCACTTTTGACTTTGTATGGCTGGAAATGATGATGGTGATGACGATGATGACTGAGTCACAAGTGAGCAAAAAACGCTTGTGTATGTAATTTTACCTTTTGCTCATACTGAATTTGTTTTATCCTTCTGATCCTATTTGAACCAATTTTTTACTAGGTGCGCAACAACAAATACAAAATTGCATAAATATTTGTACGCCACGAAAAGAGTATATAAATATTACATAATTAATTGACGGATGTGAGATTAATGCGAAATGTGGTAACTGATAACAATGAAGGCAAGAGTGTATGTATTTCCTGGAGTAAAAAGTATTCAGAAATAGTTATAATTCTCAATTTTTTTTAAATTTAGCATATCTTGAAATCCATTGTATTGGAACCATGTACTGACTCAGCAACCAAAGTATTTGTATCATGTTCCGACTCGAAAACCATTCTGCTGTTATCATATGCCGACTCAGCCACCATTATGTTAGTACTCTTGACAGGCTTGGTATATATTCGATCTAGTGCGTTGGTTTTGAAGTTTCATTGTCGAAGACTTTATATTATGTTAACTGCACTTCTACTTGTATACACTTTTTTATTTGAGATTGTGCCGTTCAACTGACCCACATCCTTTAATCAAATAAAAAGTGGGTATAGAGCATAGAACTGACTCCCATTAATGGGTAGCCAGTAAGCCCGAAATGTAGGTAAACATGAGATTATGCTTTTCGTTTTTACTAACTTCGTTTTAACTTTCGGGTTCTACTTGATCCATTTTTTTCAAGGTGTGCAATACCTGATACACAATTACTATTCATCAAGTAGACTAGCCTGGTTTGTCGTCTGCCTCAGCGATGTATCTGACATCAAAGGTAATGCGCCTCGCTACGAGCCTCAGTTGCCGAATATTCTGGAAAGCGCTTGACGAATTTCCAAAAATGTAGAAACTAATCTTTTTACTGAATTGCCTTTGCCAACCTAGGCAATGTTTCTTTATACTGATAAAATATTTATCATCAAAATGAGTTTCCCAGGTGGCGTGTTGTCTGTTCATTAATAAATCGTCGAGGATGGTCAATTATAAATTTAGGTCAAAGAAATGCCAAATAGGCTAGCATTGAAAATTTTTAGCATATTCTGTTGATATATATATATATATATATATATATATATATATATATATATATACATATATTTATTTCATGCTGAAATAAATGTGTACTATAAAAATTGCAATTAAATACATTTCTGAACAATTTATTTAGTTCATATGAGTAATCCAGATCACATCTAAGTATGAAACTGGCACTTTTTAACGTTGCATATTGTTATAGAAAAAAGTACCAACTTTTACAAGTACTATCGGTCAAAACAGTACTTTAGTTGTCGTAGTTAATTATTTTTGTTATATTCAGTTTAAAATATGTTTCCCAAAATATCGTTATATTAATAAAATTCAAGAGGAAGGAGATTCACAACAATAACGTAGCACTGAATAAGATACTGAAGCGTCATTCGCCATGAGGAAGTATAACTGATTACGTTGTTACTGGGATGTTTCACACATTAGGCTTGATTTAGATAGTCGTCTTGTCCAAATGTGTTCTGGAGGTCTCCGTTCATTCATCCGTTTGTGTGTATATGCATTCAATAATCTTAGGGAATGTATGAATGTTGTATGTATGTAGGTATGTATGTCTCCATGTACGCATGAATGCATGCTTGCCTATATGTTTATATGTTTGTTTGTACGTATGTATGTGTATTTATGTTTGGTTGCTTGTGTTTGTATATATATATATTTCTCGTATATGTATATACAGTATCCATAATTCCTTATATATATATATATATATATATATATATTTATTTATTTATAAAGAGAGATTGGAGACGTTAAACAGAGTTGCCGTAAGTCGTTATTTTTCATTGGTCCCAAAAAATTGCTCTCATATCCTCCAAAAACGTTTGATTTATTTAAATTTTCATGGTTTAAGAGTTGATTTTATTATTCTTAATAGACAGTTAATACAAAAGCACATCTTAAAGCGCTTACTTCTTTTCTAACGAATAGGCCATGAGCTGACGAGAGACTGTCCCCAAAAGTATAATGTCCTCGTTCACAGGGACTATACAATTGACGAATGAGTCGATCTTTTTCAGGATACAAAAGAAAATCCATAAAATAATTTTAAAAGAATGATTCGTTAAATACTCACGTCTTCATGGTGTTTTTCTATACATAAAAGTCCAAATGGAGAAAGAAACTTGGCTAAATAACTAAAGGGAATATTTTCAATGTTTTCTTCATCTATCATACAAAAATAATTTTTTAGTAAGATTAATTTTCGCTACACTATGATGGAATGGTAAAATTTGATGACCAATACATAGTTAGCTATTGAACAATTTCGTGCTCTATTGTTAATTTTTTTTCGGAATTGATGCTAGTAACTGCCTTTGATGCTTTCACAAGATTGTAATTGATCTGGTGTTGAAAAAACATACTTATTGAAAGGAAATTTCGATTGAAAAAAATAAGTTTATTAACTCATTGTGAGCTATTTCGTTCGCTGTCATTTGCCAAGTCTTTCGGATTTTCTAAATAAATAATAAAATCATCCATTTCACTTTATTCAGTTCCCTATTCTGACGAGCACTTAATTCGAGTTTTTTGTTAGATTCTCCTTGTTCGAATTCCAAATTCGTGCGGCTGTTGGCTTATTAAACCTGAGTTTGTATAGGTGTGCGTGATTGTGATAATAATGGATTGCGAGCAATTTTGAGTTACTAAGATGTTTTTTCCGGCTTAAGTTATTGCCTGCGATCTGAATTATTTTATAGTCCGTTATTGGTGTTCAAACAGGCGATTGCTCGTTTACATGCATGTTTTGTTTACATGTTTGTTGTCTTTCTTATGACTGATAGTTATGTGGATTCGTGACACTGAAAACGGCGCATCATTTGAAAAGTTTAGCACTGATTACTTATAAAACCATGATATATTTGGACGAGGAATGTGGGAAAATAGGACGGTACAGTCTCCTAGACGAATGTGTAAGCCTGCAGAAGTGAAGCTAACATCATATGAAGTCTCGACTATGCGACTTCGGCTCCTACTGATGAGTCGCCAGTAAGCACGAAACAAATGGTCAAATTACTTATCCAGATATTACGACTTGCGCTAAAAGTCTACTTTTAATATCCTTCAATTTAGTATAATACATAGTATATTTTAGTTTAAGATTAAATGGCGTTTTAATTGTTCATTTGAGGAAAATATTATATTTGCATTAGCATTATTTTAATTTCATTAAGAAAAACGTCATTTATTTTCATTGGGGAATAATGATAAATCATTTTTCCTTGAAAATAATGTAAAAACCACGTTAACGAGTGGTGAGTAATCTTTTTTCAATGTAATTTCGCCCGGTTATATAATTTAAAAAATAAATAACTCAATTTGTTGATTCGCCTTAAAGTAACGTACTTATTAATCTCACTAAAACGTCGTTTCTTAATCTTGTCGAGTAATTATTAATTAATTTTAAGTAATTAAAAACTCTTTAACAGCCATAAATAAAATCCTATATTGCACATTCCTGTCACTATACGTTTTTATATCGCCATTGATTAAATCGTATCTATTTTCAGCTCTTGCAGAACGCACTAATCCTGAATCATTTACAATTACACAAAAATTTAAAGGGCGGCACACGCGTGGAAGGCTTCAGATTAACTGAACTAGTAGGAGCCAACCAATCACAGAGACAGACATACCGTGCACTTGAAAATGTAAATTAATCAATACTTCCTGACCTAAAAATGCAAAAATGGACTCGTCATAGCCTGTGGCGGCTCCTTGCAAATAAAAGCTTAAATAAAAATTTTAATTTAATCTACGCAATAATGAAAATACATTACTTCCTGATTTTTTAAATTTCTAATTTGATTTTTATTAGACAAGAACTTTATCTATCTTAATAAATATAGTAACAATATTTCAGAATGAAAATAAGCGCGATTATTCATAATTTTTATTTTTCAAAGCTCAGAAAGTCTACAATCGATGCATTAAATTCTAATTTATAACGTATACAGTTAAGTTGGTGTAAATTAAATCACGCAGTACCAACTTAAACATGTTTAACAAGATTTATTTCAGAAATATATTTTGGTCTCATAATAATCAATTTTAAGAAAAACTTGTATTACCGTAAAATCAGGGTTTGAAATCTTCCTTGATATTAAGTTAAAGCAGGTTAAATGGGACTCTGACTTGTCTCCGTTGCATATTAATAAATCGCCACCTGGTGAAAGATTTTATAAATGTAAAAAAAGAAATGAAAAATTTGAGAAAGAGTTATCCTCAAGTAAAAATACCTTGTTAACAAGCATATTTAAATCTAACTGATAGCTTTTGATAAGCTCATTGCATAGCTTTGGTGCAAACTATAATATATACTTCTTTAAATCAAATTTGCGAGCTTCAGGTAAACACCAATCCCATTTTATTTAATCAGTCGTCAGACAACATACCAAAAGAACCACCCGCAGTCGCTATGTTGTCTGACGACTGGTTAAATAAAATGTGTTTGGTGTTTAATTGAAGCTCACGAACTTGATTTAAAGAATTATTAAAACCACCCTCACAATCATTAATTTTTTAAAATTATAATATATACTTTTGGTCCAATACGATAAGGGCTACTGTAGACTCTTTAACAGCCATAAATAAAATCCTATATTGCACATTCCTGTCACTATACGTTTTTATATCGCCATTGATTAAATCGTATCTATTTTCAGCTCTTGCAGAACGCACTAATCCTGAATCATTTACAATTACACAAAAATTTAAAGGGCGGCACACGCGTGGAAGGCTTCAGATTAACTGAACTAGTAGGAGCCAACCAATCACAGAGACAGACATACCGTGCACTTGAAAATGTAAATTAATCAATACTTCCTGACCTAAAAATGCAAAAATGGACTCGTCATAGCCTGTGGCGGCTCCTTGCAAATAAAAGCTTAAATAAAAATTTTAATTTAATCTACGCAATAATGAAAATACATTACTTCCTGATTTTTTAAATTTCTAATTTGATTTTTATTAGACAAGAACTTTATCTATCTTAATAAATATAGTAACAATATTTCAGAATGAAAATAAGCGCGATTATTCATAATTTTTATTTTTCAAAGCTCAGAAAGTCTACAATCGATGCATTAAATTCTAATTTATAACGTATACAGTTAAGTTGGTGTAAATTAAATCACGCAGTACCAACTTAAACATGTTTAACAAGATTTATTTCAGAAATATATTTTGGTCTCATAATAATCAATTTTAAGAAAAACTTGTATTACCGTAAAATCAGGGTTTGAAATCTTCCTTGATATTAAGTTAAAGCAGGTTAAATGGGACTCTGACTTGTCTCCGTTGCATATTAATAAATCGCCACCTGGTGAAAGATTTTATAAATGTAAAAAAAGAAATGAAAAATTTGAGAAAGAGTTATCCTCAAGTAAAAATACCTTGTTAACAAGCATATTTAAATCTAACTGATAGCTTTTGATAAGCTCATTGCATAGCTTTGGTGCAAACTATAATATATACTTCTTTAAATCAAATTTGCGAGCTTGAGGTAAACACCAATCCCATTTTATTTAACCAGTCGTCAGACAACATACCAAAAGAACCACCCGCAGTCGCTATGTTGTCTGACGACTGGTTAAATAAAATGGGATTGGTGTTTACCTGAAGCTCACGAACTTGATTTAAAGAATTATTAACACCACCCTCACAATCATTAATTTTTTAAAATTATAATATATACTTTTGGTCCAATACGATAAGGGCTACTGTAGAAAATGAAAAGCGAAATCTTTAATTGTTTTGTTTTTTGTGTAACCATCAATTATCATTTTCCGTAATAGTTGTTGACCATTTCATCATTAAAACAAATTATGAATGCCGTTTTATCTGTAAATGACAACGAAGAAGCCATCCGCAGAGTTCAGATAATTTATTTTCCGCAAATATAAATCAAATTTGAGAAAATATAAAAAATTAATGCTCTAATGCACCTTGACATATTGGATTTATGTTAGAGCTTCTTAACGTAGTTCAACGTTGTCTGTTAATCTCAAATGCACCAGTATGCATGTCCGCCTCTGTCGACTATATATTTCTGAAAATTTATGAGACATTTTACTCGTAAATGTATTGACCTCTGTTTATTTTACATTATAAAGTAACGGCTATGAGTATTTCATGCATTTTATCGGTGTTTATATGTTAGAGAATGCACCGAACGTGAGATTTGTGATCTTAAATTAGATATAAAAAGTGTAATGAAACATATATTTATTATAAAGTGGGTATGCACAACACAGCTAAAATGGTCATTTTGTTCGAAAAAGCTCAACTGGACAGCAATTTATGGGAATTTGTATAGTAAAAAGTGAAATGTTGGTCTTACTATTATATTTCTGGTAGGCACATATGCTTTTCATCTATATTATATCGATTTTCGACAAAAGCTCTACTATTAAAATGTAAACAGTTTTAAATTTTGCGATCAGTATAATTTATTGCTTGTTTCCACACGGGAAACTAAGCCGTCGCTATTTAAGAAGTAATTCATCGTAAAGAAAATTACAATGCTATGTTAGGTTAATCTACGAAGAATTCCTAAGCTAATGATTATTTCCAGATCAGACTAAAATAAATTAATGTTACAAAATCTCTATAATACATAGGAAATATCAACCGATCCTCATAGAGTTTTTATAAAACAGATAGCGATATTTTCAAGATATAATGCGCCTAAATGGCTTGTATTAACTTGGATTAATCTTACTGGAGAAATTAAAATGATGACCCTGCAACAGGTTGAAAACAGAGCAGAATAAAATTAAACCAACACAATATGACAAAGTTAAAATTTAATAGAAAAGCAGATGAGAAACAATGCAAACAAACCAATAAACGATGAACACGGGCGATTTTTGCAAATAGTGAAATAAAAACACAAGTAAGTCACCAAAATTATAAAAGATTAGCCCAGAATCAAACAGATGGTAACACTGGTTGCGCTGGTGATAATAACAATTATTTAAATCAAGGTTGCGATCTTGAGATAAACACCAATCAATTTATGCTATATATATATATATATATATATATATATATATATATATATATATATATATATATTCATTGTACCCTTTTTATGTGCAAAAACAAAAAGAAATTTTATCAGATATAAGAAAATTTTCTTTCGCATGATCTTCTCAAATATCTACTCATGAACATATCTTTATATATAAATTGGAAAGCAAAACAAGATAGAAATATGTGAACAAAGCGAGTGTGAAAAATAGAAATCAATCAAATTGCGTGCGTCACATCCAGTTCAAGCTCAATGCTTGTACGTGCTTCTTCTGCTTACATAAATCCGGCTGCAATTTGTTTATCCATAAGGCTTCGTATGTGGCTAGCTCCCTTTTGTTTTTGCATTTAGTAATTACTTTGAATGCTACGTCTGGAGAACATACGTGCGATGTTTCGATGATGTGTTGCGCAATAGCAGACGTGTATTCACCATTTGATTTAAAACAGGCGTTTAAGTTGCAATGTTCTCTCATTCGAGTAATTAACCGTCTGGTCGATCGGCCTACGTAAGTTGATCGATAACTTGCGCATGTATATTGGTAAATAATATTTGATATCGACATTAACGGCTGTTTCTCTTTGATTGCTGGTAAAGGCAAGTGTGTTACCCTAAATAACACTCGTAGTTTGGCTGCATTAAATGTGCGTGTCAATGCTGCTTCAACTTTCTTTTGTGCCATTCGGGAAACTGCATCCCCCTTAAATGGGATGTTTAGGTAGACGGTTTTCTTTTCTGGCTCATAATACGTCTGTTTCTGGTTAACTCCCCTTTTAATAATTGATTCAATTAATTGTCTGGGATAGCCATTAGACATTAAATCGTTAATTGCTTTATTATATTCATTTTCTTTAGAATCTTGACTAACCAACCTGTCAATTCTTGAAAAGCAACCACGAACTGTTGATAATTTATATTGAAATGGCACAAAACTGCTGTAATGCAAATACTTGCAGACCATGTTGGTTTATGGTAAATTGTTCTGTTTAATTTACCATTAGTTTCTTTCTTTAATAGTACATCTAGGAAAGGCAGACAGTCATCTTTCTCGTGCTCTGGCGTGAAGCCGATATTCTTATGTGCTTTGTTGAAACTTTGAAGCAATGTTTCTGATTGCGACCTGTTCTTATGTACAATATATATCGAGCAAAATCACTTATGTCACTCTTTAACGATATGTTCTCTAGGTGCCCTAGTAAAATCTCAGCCAACACTGGAGATAAGGGGCTTCCCATTGCCACACCATCAGTCTGTTTGTAGATGCTTCCATTAAAACGAAATCGTACGTCTTTTGTGCATAATAAGATAAGCTTGCGTAGAGTGTGACCTGGCACCGGCGATGGGAATATATCGTGTTCTACCGCTTTGACCATAATGTCAATGGTTTCATCAATTGGAACATTTTTAAACAAAGACGTAACATCAAAAGATACCATAATCTTGTTTTTAACATTTATATCTTGAATTTTTTTTACAAACTCAAACGAATCGGCAACCGAATAATTACCTAGTAGTTTACGTAATGGTTCAAGTATACGAACTAACGATTTAGCTATTGCATGAAACGGGGAATTGACCATTGATAAAATTGGCCTCATAGGACAACCGCTTTTTTTGGTAATCCGTACATTGTTGGTGTAGATGATCCAACTGGCTTGAGCTTCTGTGCAGTGACCTCATCAATAAAACCGGCATCTGTCAAAATCTTAATTTCATTAATTACTTTGCGCTCCACCTTGTCTATTTCATCTGATTTATCGTCTAGACGTGTTAATTTTGTATTGGCATTTAACACGTTTTCCATCTTTTGTACGTAGTCAGATTTGTCAGTACATATCTACGGCTCTTTATATATATATAAGTATATATATATATAATATCCATGCCTTTTTAATTTAACACAGTATAATTATAATTAGGAATACAGAACACATAAATAAAAAAGTGGTTAAAGGCCATTTATTTCGTGAATACTAATCATCTCTTATACAATCATACATATTTATACATTTGGGTTTTCAATTGATTATGCTAGTGGTAACAAATCGACTCATTTTACTGTATTTCTTGTTTTGACTGGTTGGTGAGTGTGTATGCGTTTGTATTTGTGTGTATGCGTGTTTGCATGTAAAGGTCATTCTAGCAGTATTGCGAAGTGATGTCTAGGATCTTGTCATTATTATTTTGATAGATTGAGAATTAACCATTTGTGCGCATTGTTCACTGTTACATATACAAGTGCTATTTTTCCCAGTATAGTTGATCGTTTCACCTCGTTGCGCAAAGTTTTCACGTGGTAAAAACGCCAGTGTTGATTGCAGTGTTAAACGCTCACATTGTTTGGAGACTTCTGTCATCGTATGCGCCTCTGTTATTTCACTTCAGTTTGTTGCCAATCCGATTGTACGTTTGTTGATTCTAGTCGAGGGCCTGTTTGTTCTTGGCTGGATACTAGTAGATTGTTATTCTTGGCCAGTCGATAAGAATATCATGTTGATTAAACTTTTGAATATTAAGGTCAGGTGCTTGTTGTTTTATGTAAAGGGCTTCGAAGATAAATAATAATCTTTCTGATTTTGCTTTATGTAGAATTGTGAAATTGGTCGAATTGACAGGGTGCCCCGTTGCCAATATATGATCGGAAATAGCTGATTTTCCTGACGGTGGCAAGCCTTTGGTAATCAATTTCTGTGGCAAATGTTGCTGGATTCTGCTTATCAATTGCTTCTTCGTACGTCCGATATATGTGCTGCCGTACATACATGAGAATTTGTAGACTATGAATGATTTGGAGAGAATTAGCAATTGATCTTTGGCATCCAACCTCATGATTCTCTGTGTACTAAATGTCATATTAACTTTAACACTGGGAAAGTTGTCCTTAGTTATTCTATTCAGCCGCCGTGCAATTATTGAGGCTAGTACGTCGCCTCTAAATGGTAAGTTTAGGAAAACCTGCTTGCCGGTATCCTCTCTAGTACGAATCTGCTGTGGTATGATTTTGACATCGATGAAGCACTCTGGGTAGTTGTTCATTAGCAAAATTTTCCTGAGGTAGCCCAGTTCTTGCTCAATCTTGTGTTCCGAGCAGATCTTCCTGATTCTGTTTGCTAGGTTGTTTACTAAGTTTCTTTTGTGGGATTTTGGCACACTACTGTTGTAGTGAATGTATTGTCCGGTGAAAGTGGAGTTTTTATGTATGGCCAGTGTCAAATCTCCGTTTGCTTCTCGAGTGAGTTTGATGTCAAGGAAGGGAAAACTATCGTCTTTCTCTACCTCGAGAGTGAATTTGATGTCTGGATCGACTCCATTTGCTTTTTTGAGGATTTCGGAAGGGTCTGCTGCTTCTGAGATGAACAACAAGATATCATCTACATACCTTTTGTAGAGTGCGCACTGGTCAATTATACCTTTTAGGCTCGTTTTTTCCAGGTGATACATGTATACATCTGCCAGGAGGGGTGCGATGCAACTTCCCATAGCTACACCATTGATCTGACGGTAGTATATCCCTTCGCAAGTAAATTGCACGTTTTTAGTACATGCTAATATGAGGTCTTTGATGTCATTGGTGTCTATAGGGAAGTCAAAAAACTCATTTTGATGAGGTCACACAAGATCTCTGCTGTCTTATCCAGTGGTATGTTTGTAAATAAGGATGAGACGTCAAGCGAGACCATTTTGTTCTGTAGGATGTTCTTCCCCTTCAATTCATTTGCTAGTTCGAAGGAGTCCTTGATAGTGTTAGCGTTTATGATGCCCCGTATTGGTTCCAGTAGTTTGCAGAGAAACTTGGCTGGTTTATGTTGTGGAGCGTTGATCATGACGCAGTAGGCCGCATCAGAACCCTAGAGACTATCCACGGCTTGCCAAGTTTTGGTTGCCATTACTGTGTGCAGTATTTATTCCGACTAGTTTTGCTTTTGGATGTCCTTTCCTCTCTCTCTATATATATATACTCTATATATATATATATATTTAAAGGCTGAAAATTAGACATTTAAACTTGGTGAGAGTGTGAAATAAGGTAAGAGATCATTCAATGACGTGCATCTCCACCAGTTCAAGCTCAACACCCGTACTCACTTCTTGTTTTTTTTAGAAACCCGGTAAAAGTTTGTTTATCCATTGACTTTTGAATGTGGTTAGCACATCTATTATGGCATTTGGTTTAAATCTTAAATGCTACGTCTGGCAAACATACGTGCCAGATCTAAATAATGTGTTACGCAGTTACAGACTGGTAATAGTCATTTGATATGAAACGGGCGATTAAATTGCTATTTACTTCAATTCGAGTAATTAAACTTGTGGTCGATTTTCATACGTAAGTTTTTCGATAATTGGCGCATGTATATTGGTAAGTAATATTTGAGATCGACATTAACACACATCTGTAAATGTTCAAAATATCGTTGAAATCGGGCATGTCTGTTCTCCAAACGAAGAATTTGAGGTAATTTCTGCGCGCAATAACAGAAACATGTTAACCACATGCAAAGCTCTATGGATAAAAAAAGTGTAATTGAAATAATGCATATAGAATATGCATGTTCAGGCATTAAGCTTGAACTGGTGATTGTGACCGTAATTGGTTGATTGGTTTATTTATTTCACACTATCTTTACGTTTTATTTTTTTCTGTTTTGTTCTGTCACTAAATATATATGTATATATATATATTTTTTTAAATTACCAATTTATTTATTTGTAGAAAATTGAGACGAATACGAGAAGGAAATAGTTCTTGTATCCGAATTATTCATCTTCTTCTGTCTCTTATTATTATTTTTTAAATATTATTCATATTATTAGTAGTACTACTAATTGTTCTATTTTAACTAGCAGTAGAAATCGTAGGAATTGCAAAATTAATATTATCTATACTAGAATTAATTGTTGTAATAGGCTGAGCGGCAATCGTAAATATAGCTGTTTTCGAACTAGTAGTAGAATTATCCGCGACGATATTATTAAGTTAATGATAAAATTAATCGCAGCAATAACAATTGAAGAGCTGTTTTCTTATAATAATTTAATTATTATTAGTAGTAGTATAAGTATTACTATTATTTTTATAAAAGTTTTATTATTATTATTATTATTATTATTATTATTATTATAATTATTATTAGTAGAATGTAAGTATTAGTAATAGTAGTAATGTGGGTAGAAGTAGTAGTTTTAATAGTAGTAGTAATAGGATCCGTATATTAGCAGCAATATTAGCAGTAGTATTTGTATAAATTACTTATGATTAATTAACTTTGATTATTGGGATATTTAGTTTAAATGTAAAGGAATTAAATTTTTATTAGTTTAACAAATATTTCAGAATATAATTGCTATTATAATAAATTAAGTTACAACCGAAACAAAACATGACTAAAAAATTGGCGGCATAGAATTTGCAGTCCAAATTAAATTTGACATTATCTAATTGTTGTCTGATTTCATAATGTTGTGAGAATAATTGCGACTGGGTAAAGTTTATGCATTAAACCATAATTATAACAAATTTTCCGTCATATTTTAAAATTTAATTATAAACAAAATTTAACTGCATAAGCGTGTAATAGGTGAAGTTATGAAGTCTTCCGTATTTTAATGCACCAAATTGAGAAACAAGTGCGCCCAGTATAAATTATCCTAAAACAGATACTTATAATATCCCATTTATTTAGTACAGAAAATGAAAATCGAAGAATTCTAACGGAAACTCATCCTATAAATCTTATTGAGATATAAAAACAGAAGAAACTACGTATTTTTAATAAAGCCATTATTTTTTTACGACGTCTTGTGTCCTGATATTCCATATATGGAATGACTTATAAGTTTAAATAATAATTTTTTAAATTACAAATTATTTCAGAAAAACGTTTTATTTAGGATGGGTAAAGATAAATGAATTTCGCTTATCCGAATTGAGTCATTTAGCCGTAGGTATGAGTCTGTGTATGCTTAAATAAAGATGTTGCTGATTATCTACAATTAAAAATGAAAGTGATCAATTTATTTTAAATTTAATCTCGACTTTCGAATTATTTGCACACTTTATTTGCGCCTAGTTTTTATAACAAATCAAAGCAAAATACACCAGAAGCCATAATTAAATCGTATAACCTTAGTCTGTGTGATATATAAAATATGATATTTTGCGCTGTTAATTAGGAAGACTTGCTTGTGCAAGATAAGCATTGATGTTGCTACAAGTTGCAAATCGAGAGGCAGTTTGCCGTTTTATTCTTAATAAAAGTGGTATAAGGCAAAGGTAAACTTCTGAAAGTTTTCCTGATGCAAAAAACAGTAGGATCATAATAATAAAATTTTCCGAAAAAACAAATTTCTACATGCGCATTTGAGTACTGAAATGTCTCGCACCAGTAACTGTTACATAAAATTACATTCTGAAAGCTTATAACAATGCAGTAGTAACTTGACCATGAAAAAGCGCATGGCACGAAATTTGAGTGTTTTCCTGATCTCCAAGCTCTTTGCTATTCTGGCGTCATCGTCCACAATTGTACAGTGCAAGAATTGAATCCTTCAACAGTTCGTTCAGAATTATTCAAATTATAATCTGTTTCACTGGCGCACACATTGCACGCATTTTTAAAATTCAATATTAAAGTATGATATGTTATATATATATATATATATATATATATATATATATATATATATATACGCATTTATATTCAGTGTATTTACACCTAGCAACAAAAATATTTCAAATACTTATTGAAAGTGAAATGTGTAGCCATGAAAACTTTAGTTGTATCCAGTATTATGGATTTAATGAAGTAGCAAGTGTTCAGAAGTTGTTATAATTAATTATATCACGATTGCAATCTAAATTTAAATAATTTTTATCCCCACTTGCGTAACCAATGATCTGTTGATAATGAAAATAAATTTGCTAAGGAAGAGATGATCGCATGGACCTTAAAGTGGCCGTTTACAAACGTTACATTAAAACACCTATTGTCAGCCCGCAGTAACTTGATAAAAATGCGCATAATGCTTGTCTTCATTGGCTGATAATTTATTTTAAATTTCTTAGTAGCCTTACAGGAAAAAGTTAATTTCCTAATTGGTGGTAAGTAATTTCGTCTGGTCAATGGTATTAGCATGGGAAGTCGTGTAGTGCCGTTCTGAGCTAATGTAAATATACATCATCTATAAATATATGGCCTAGAGTATACGATTAAACTGTGCACGCCAGATAAATGTTATTTTAGTTGATGAACTTTTCTTTATTTAGATAGATGCCAATCTCAGACAAATCTAAAAGCAGGCCACCAAAGCCGATTTAGATATCAATTTAGTTAATAAGTTCATATAAATGGCGAGAGAGAGAGAGAGTTAACGTTTACATTTCCCAACATCAAGAGAGCTTCCGCAGCTTGACAACATCTATGAACCTATAATCCACATTCGCGAAACGATAAATTTATTATATGTAAAGCGTCCGTAAATCTCATAAAATGAACGTGGTAAATAGCATGTCAAACAGAACAAATTGTATATGTCATGTGTAAAACGTCGTGGAAGATCATGAGTATTTTTAGTAGAGTATACAAATAAAGTAAACTATCCTGAGAAACTATTTAAATCAGCGTTTCGATCATGATATAAACACCTATATATTATGTACATAACTTTTTTAGTATAAATTAAGCATTACAAAAAGTAGAAAAGGAAATTCATCCAGTAATCTGGTTTTCGTCTTTATTAGGAACTCATCACTTACTGTACCGAAATCCAGATAAATCATTTGATATATTTGAGTAACTTTGCTCAGTTCGCGATAAAAAAGGCGTCATTGACTATGTCTACCCGAAAGTTACTGTCCTAAATGTTATTCGAGCATATATAAAGTCGGTAAATTTCGAATTCCTAAACTTGAATTTCTACACACAAGTGTGTTCTTTTTCACGCAAAAGATGAACTGTCTTCTTTCTTTAAATTGCTTAATATTTAATATTTAACATGAATGCGTAGCAGAATATAAATTGGACGACCTTATGACCAGTTAATGAGCATATAGCATAAACAACTGCCCAAGAAGTTGATCCTGATTGGATGGACAGAATTGACATAATAATTATTTATCGATTATTTAATCAAACAAGACACTTAGTGAGTTAAAATAATATTACAATGATAGAACATGATTTTTTTTAAATTTAAGATAAACAGTTTAAAACATGAATGAACTGTGGCTGAATACTTGCAAGTTCTATCAACGTAATGTAGTAGTAGACTAGTAAATTACAAATAAACTAAAAACGTATATTCACTAAGTATGGTATACCCAATTTGTACGAAATTTACCTGATGAAACATTATCGACAACATAAGCAATAACAAATCTAGATAGGCAGAAAAACTAGTAAAAGCTTAAATGCTTATGTATATTTCGCGATGCTGGCCTTCTTGTTCTTTATCCTTCCGCCATTTTCTTGTGCGTGATAATTGATAGATCTCGTAGGTCGGTAAAATCTTGTATCCTTTACATTTCCAAGTGCACCAATTTTTGCCTTTGATTGGTGGGTTCTAAATTTTCCCTTCCATCAGCTGCTTGTCTGAAAATGACTTTTGAACTCGATTTTCGGAATTCATTTCCTGTCTTATCTTTAGCGTTGACACCATACTCACAGGAAAGAAAAATTTGTGGCAAACGTGGTATTCTCATTCGAGACAGATTTATTCATATCTATTTTAATTCCTAAAGTTTTATTTTGTCCGTCCATATATCTGGTCTTTATACTCACATATATGCACAAAAGTGTCCATGTTAATCCCACGCACACAACAACCAATATTACATATGTGTATTCTAATCTAAAGTGACATTTGTAGAATAATTATAAACAAACCCTATGGATTAACATACACGTTTATCCGTAGTGTCTTGATATTTGAAATTAATTTTCCGGACGCTTGGAAGGATGAACAATTTAAAAAATTTTTTATCCTATTTCAGTAATCCTCAAATTTCCATCTACCTAAACTCTTCCTATGTGCTATAGGTTATAGAGCAAGAGAGGTTAGTAAAACTGTTAAAAGAATTTCGTATTAATTTTTCGTTCGGATAAGAACGCATACGGAGCCTACATTAACGAATGGTATCTCAACCAAATACATATTTATATTTATATCCTGCATAATTTTTTTTCATTTTAATATCTGTGTCTAAACCATATACATATCTGTATATATAAAATTACATGTAAGCAATAAGTTGCGTTCCAACGAATCATCTTAGGTATATAATATATTAGCAATATTTTTATTTTTATTTAAATTTTATTATATTTATTCATACCCACAAATTATATATAAATATAAATTAATATATACGTCTACACGCTATATCTTATGCATATGTAGACAATCATATAAGCAACTATATGGATACATCCCACATCTTTTATATTAATCTAACCATCCATCACATATATTTGTTTATACACTATATAAAATATGAATATCATATATGCAACAATTTAAGGCCCTTAATAGATAAATTATATCAGTCAAAACACATATGTTAATATTTAAATATCTATTTATGTATATTTATACCTAGGTAAATATGTAGGTATATATACACAATTAAAAGGTTTTTGCATCAGATTAAGGAAAGACTACCGAATTTGAAAAACGTAAAGTCAGTACATTTTTTGCAGGGTTGATACACTTAGGTTATATGGTACCAAAATAAGCAAGCTAGCAATAAAATCTATGCTAGAAATCAATGTGCTCACCTGCCTTAATCTGACGGTAGATTGAGTTTTGTTAATCAGATGGCTCATACAAAATGAAAGGCCACCTGTAATGTAATGAGAGAACATGTAACAGTATACATTAATTTATTCATTTCTAAAACCATATTTATTCTAGTTGGAATTCAAATTATAGTGTAGTTAAGCTTCATGAAAATATTTCGATGTAATGAAACAAAAAAATATATAAATACATATTTCGTTTAATATATTTGCTTGTGTATTCTTTCTTCAAAATTACCATTATAGATAATAGGAAATATTGGAAAAAAATATTTAAAAAATAGTGTAATGACACGATTTCGTTATTATTATATCACTAGAAACTAAACATTGTAGACAGTGAATAAAATACAATTCATCAAATAGTACACAAATAATTTATAGATGCCCAAAAAATACGAAGTGTGTGAAATTAAGATCTGTATCTGTTATATTACTTAATGCATACAGATTATATATATATATATATATATATATATATATATATATATATATATATTTATAAATAGGAATAAAGAACACATTAATAACAAAGTGGATAAAGGCCATTTATTTCGTGAATACTAATCATCTCTCATACAATCATACATATTTATACATTTTGGGTTTTCAATTGATTATGTTAGTGGTAACAAATCTGACTCGCTTTTACTTCTGTTTCTTGTTTTGGCTATTTGGTAAGTGTGTATGCGTGTTTGCATGTAAAGGTCATTCTTGCAGTATTGCAAAGTGATGTCTGAGATCTGATCATTATTGTTTTGATGGCTTGAGAATTAACCATTTGTGCGCATTGTTCACTGTTACATGTACGAGTGTTTTATTTTTCAGTGTAGTTGACCGTTTCACCTTGTTGCGCAAATTTACAATTTCCACATGGTAACAGCGCCAGTGTGGATTGCAGTGTTGATCGCTCATATTGTTTGGAAACTTCTGTCACCGTATGCGCCTCTGTTATTTCCACTTCAGTTTGTTGCCAATCCGATTGTATGTTTGTTGATTCTAGTCGAGGGCCTGTTTGTTCTTGACTGGATACTAGTAGATTGTTGTTGAATTTTGTTATTCTTGGCCAGTCGATAAGAATATCATGTTGATGAAACTTTTGAATATTAAGGTCAGGTGCTTGTTGTTTTATGTAAAGGGCTTCATAGATAAATAATAATTTTTCTGATTTTGCTTTATGTAGAATTGTGAAATTGGTCGAATTGACAGGGTGCCCCGTTGCCAATATATGATCGGAAATAGCTGATTTTCCTGACGGTGGCAAGCCTTTGTTAATCAATTTCTGTGGCAAATGTTGCTGGATTCTGCTTATCAATTGCTTCCTCGTACGTCCGATATATGTGCTACCGCACATACATGAGAATTTGTAGACTATGAATGATTTGGAGAGAATTGGCAATTGATCTTTGGCATCCAACCTCATGATTCTCTGTGTACTAAATGTCATATTAACTTTAACACTGGGAAAGTTGTCCTTAGTTATTCTATTCAGCCGCCGTGCAATTATTGAGGCTGGTACGTCGCCTCTAAATGGTAAGTTTAGGAAAACCTGCTTGACGGTATCCTCTCTAGTACGAATCTGCCGTGGTCTGATGTTGACATCAATGAAACGCTCTGGGTAGTTGTTCATTAGCAAAATTTTCCTGAGGTATCCCAGTTCTTCCTCAATCTTGTGTTCAGAGCAGATCTTCCTGATTCTGTTTGCTAGGTTGTTTACTAAGTTTCTTTTGTGGGATTTTGGCACACTACTATTGTAGTGAATGTATTGTCCGGTGAAAGTGGATTTTCTATGTATGGCCAGTGTCAAATCTCCGTTTGCTTCTCGAGTGAGTTTGATGTCAAGGAAGGGAAAACTGTCGTCTTTCTCTACCTCGAGAGTGAATTTGATGTCTGGATCGACTCCATTTGCTTGTTTGAGAATTTCGGAAGGGTCTGCTGCTTCTGAGATGAACAACAAGATATCATCTACATACATTTGTAGAGTGCGCACTGGTCAATTATACCTTTTAGGCTCGTTTTTTCCAGGTGATACATTTATACATCTGCCAGGAGGGGTGCGATGCAACTTCCCATAGCTACACCATTGATCTGACGGTAGTACATTCCTTCAAATGTAAATTTCACGTTTTTAGTACATGCTAATATGAGGTCTTTGATGTCATTGGTGTCTATAGGGAAGTCAAAAACTCATTTTTGATGAGGTCACACAATATCTCCGTTGTCTTATCCAGTGGTATGTTTGTAAATAAGGATGAGACGTCAAGCGAGACCATTTTATTCTGTAGGATGTTCTTCCCCTTCAATTCATTGCTAGTTCGAAGGAGTCCTTGATAGTGTTAGCGTTTATGATGCTCCGTATTGGTTCAAGTAGTTTGCAGAGAAACTTGGCTGGTTTATGTTGTGGAGCGTTGGTCATTGACATAATGGGCCGCATCGAAGGAGCTCCTGAGGCTGTCACGGCTTTATGAGTTTTTGGTTTGCCGTACAGCGACTGAATAATATAATTAAGGACAACTTTCCCAGTGTTAAAGTTAATATGACATTTAGTACACAGAGAATCATGAGGTTGGATGCCAAAGATCAATTGCCAATTCTCTCCAAATCATGCATAGTCTACAAATTCTCATGTATGTGCGGTAGCACATATATCGGACGTACGAAGAAGCAATTGATAAGCAGAATCCAGCAACATTTTCCACAGAAATTGATTAACAAAGGCTTGCCACCGTCAGGAAAATCAGCTATTTCCGATCATATATTGGCAAATATACTGTCAATTCGACCAATTTCACAATTCTACATAAAGCAAAATCAGAAAAATTATTATTTATCTACAAAGCACTTTACATAAAACAACAAGCACCTGACTATAATATTCAAAAGTTTCATCAACATGATATCCTTATCGACTTGCCAAGAATAACAAAATTCAACAACAATCTACTAGTATCCAGCCAAGAACAAACAGGCTCTCGACTAGAATCAACAAACGTACAATCGGATTGGCAACAAACTGAAGTGGAAATAACAGAGGCACATACGATGACAGAAGTCTCCAAACAATTTGAGCGTTTAACACTGCAATCAACACTGGCGTTGTTACCACGTGAAAACTTTGCGCAATGAGGTGAAACGATCAACTATACTGGGAAAAATAGCACTTGTATATGTAACAGTGAACAATGCGCACGAATGGTTAATTCTCAAGCTATCAAAACAATAATGACAAGATCTCAGACATCACTTCGCAATACTGCGAGAATGACCTTTACATGCAAACACGTATACACACAAACACAAACGCATACACACTCACCAACTAGTCAAAACAAGAAACAGCAGTAAAAACGAGTCAGATTTGTTACCACTAGCGTAATCAAATGAAAACCCAAAATGTATAAATATGTATGATTGTATAAGAGACGATTAGTATTCACGAAATAAATGGCCTTTATCCACTTTGTTATTTGTGTTTTCCTAATTATAAGAATACTGTGGTAAATTAAAAAGGAATGGACATCATAAAGAATATATACATATATATATATATATATATATATATATATATATATATATATATATATATATATATGAGCAACAGTGTGAGTCAAACTACATGCATGTGATTAAATTTTCACTGTGTTTCATCATCTGCCCGATAATGAGACCTTAAATGAAGTACGAAAACATCGATCCATCGAAAATTTTTACTGTTTCTCAGATTTTAATCGATAGAGGAAGCCGTACTGCAAAATTTGAGGAATCTACATGAACTGGAAGATGAAATGTATGCATCATATACTTAAACCGGATGAACATGGAATGTCGTATTTTGTTAAGCCTACAGATCTCTAGTATCAAGTCGACATCATGCATCATCGAACAGAGGACACTATGCAAATAATGATTGGAGTACACAATACCAAGTGGACAGAAAGTATCCCTGTGAGTTAAAAATGGTAAATCACCATTTGATGATAGCCCTACGCATACTTCCAAATAAAATAGTAGATTTATACAAACCAAAATATATAGTTAAGTGGACAAAGAGATTTTGAATGCGGGCAATTTGGTAATTAGTTAAGTAGCTAGTTAATTATAGTGAATTTAATAATGCTTTAAAGTAATATATTCCGAAATTAATTAAGAGATGGATATACAAGAAAATCATCCGAAACAGATGATTTGATTTGAAAGATAGAATGCTCGTATACTAATATAAATTTTAATTATTACTACCACTTTACCTTGTAGTGTGGTGTTTGTTCATTAATAACAGATTGGGAATGGTTAGTTGGAACTTTGGGTCCAAAAAGATGCCACATGAGCTCCACTTAAAGGAAAAAGACTAACCGAGTTACTTTAGTTAGTATATAACCAAAGACTGCAGTGTGTGGCAGGGTGGCTCAGTGGTTAGAGCACCAGATTCCAAAGCAGACGTGCCCAAGTTCGAGCCCTGTCCGTGGCAAATTCTGGCCAGTACATGATGAGTTTCCAATAAAGACGAAACCGGTCTACTGGATGAATTGCCTTGTCTACACTATACAATTCTTAGTTTATACTGACATATGTTATTAATTAATGGGTCAGGGGCTTATACCAAGATCACAAACTTGATAATAATAATTGTTATCACCGCCCGTGCAACCAATGTTCGTTTAATTATATAAATGTAAGGAACGGAACAAGATAATGCGAATGCAACAGCCATAAAATCCTTTCAAAGGCAATACTGAAAATTTAGAAAAATAAAATAAATTGGGGTAATAAATTAAAATATCAAAAATAGAAATTAGACAATTACCTACCGAAAAAATGACTATAGAAATACATTAGAGGAAAGGTGCTATTAAAGAAAAACACTCACACACCCGCACACACACACATTGAAAGAGAGAGAGACATTATGTACACTCTTCTAGAGAATCATCAGTATGTGATAGTAGATCACTGTTATTTCACTTGGATGGTACTAACACGATGGATATCAATGTATGCTACAGTTCACCGAAATTGAGAATTACAACAATTTCTGAACACCTGTTACTCCAGTAAATCCATACACTCTGGCCTAGATCGATATCAATTATCACATTTCGCGGTAAGCATGACATCTTTAAAACCAATATATAACAGTTAAATACTGTTTGTTGCGGAGAGCTAATATATATGCAATTATGTATTAGGTGTTGCGAACCTAGTAACAAATTAATTCCATTATAACTAGAAGGATAAACCAAAGATAGCGAGAACGGAAAATATAATCTCGTGCAAATTCGTCTAGTGCTTACTTGCAAATCATCAGCAGAAGCCCGTATTACACCCTTTACCCACTATATATTTTGGTGAGGAATGTGGGAATATATTAAGCACGTGTGAGTTAAACGCATTTATAAATACGACTTTGTTATGATAATGATAGCGTCACCAGTAAAACGAATTTTTCAGCTAATTGTATTATTTTCTGTCCTGGCACACATATGCTACTTTTAATTTACAGATTCTATAACTGGCTCAATGAAGTGATCAGGATAAGCACAAGTCATTAAATCATCTTTACGTTTGTTTTTATATTTCAGCGGTCAACTCTGGACGAACCAGCTTTGATTACATAAAATATAGTTTCCAAAAAACGTCTTTCAAATATGTCGTGTTTATTTTTGTGTATCATAATTCCCCTAACTTGCTCTACAGTTGATTTAACAATAAAGGAGTTCAACAGAATAAAATTTACTCACAGCTGAAGTCGAAGTCGTGTCCTTGCTTCTAATTCCTCTTCGCTCTCTACAGTACCGGAGCCAGGCGCAGTGTTGGCAATATGAGTAAAAGAGGCGTTGGTTGAGTTGGATGGCCAAGCAGTATTCCATTTCGATCCACCAATCTGTCTTCCAGTAAAATCTCCCTGAAGACCTGATGGCATAATTGACTTTTGTCCTTGTGAGTCTGTCATTCGGTAGCCAAGCGCAGAACCTGACCCTGGGTGAGCAGACGTTAGGCTTGAAATAGTATTTGGACCCACGACGGGGCTCCCTAGCATCTGCTTTTAAATAAATTGTTAAATCAAGACGCCAAGAAAAATCATCCACAATTTAAAGTGAAAGAAGTGTACTACTCTAATTCCTACGTCTACGTATTCGATCCATTTGAATAACCGTGGTAAACGAAAGTAGTAGTATTAATGTAATTGGAAAAATTATGAGATTTTTGTTTAAGTAAGCTCAATAATTTCACTTACTAAGAGATATTGACGTACTTAATTTGTAATGCATTGACTATTTTCCAAGTAGGTTAAATCGTGGCAATTGGTGAAACACAAGATCAAAATGATGGACATACATTGAATTATTTTAGAAATCATGATTTTGCATCTTGTAGATTTGGTACTCAAAATGAGTTCGCATAACCAGCATGGCGGATCAATGTGCCTGCAGAAAATATATCCCGTGATAACTCAGCAAATAATGTCGACTAACTGTATTAAATTGGAATGCGTGCTTATTAAGGCGAACCTTAGATTTATTCTTGTTAAATAAGCTCGAACAAACAAAGTTATTTCATTCTGCTGAGCGTATAGCATCAATCTTAATGTCCAGACATTACATCATTCACGAAAAATGATGATTGCAATAGTATACTATTCTCGGTATGTGAAAGCACATTAATAGAATAAATGAGCCACACACTTGCTGTTGTGCTTCATTTCCTGGAAATGTTGACACCATTGCCGAGGTTGAGAAGCCTCGCCTGTAGTAGCCCACTTTAGGCAAGGAGTCGTTAATTCTGTTAGTGTTACCTAGGTCCGCCTGCCCATCAGGATTTGGTGCTTGCGCAATTAAATTGACTTGTACGTTATGCTGTTGCTGTTGCTGCTGCTGCTGTTGTTGTTGTTGTTGTTGTTGTTGTTGTTGATACTGTTGATGATTGTAGAAGATCGGTTTATCACCGGCAGAATGAAGTTGCAATGGGCCATGTTTTTGACTACTTGCACTTTGCAACAGACCGCTACTATAAGCAGAAATATTTGTATTCTCACGACCAGCCGGCATGCTCCTCGGACTGACCTCACTCAGTGGATTTGAATGTCGTTGGGCCTTATTCATAGACAAATACGTAAGTTTTAATTATAGGAACAAAATTAACCTTCAGATTCTGATTCTACGGTATGCACGGATAAAAATACGCGCATTATTATAGTTAAGTGGCCGTTAACATTTTTGTGTTCTAATTAATGGAACCCGAAAAATTTCCCATTTCCAGAAATATTAATAATATTTCCTGCTGTAAAATATCATTACTCTTTTATTAATTAATCTAAACCTAACGGTATTTGGCGGCTTACTTTGAACGGCAGTAGTATCACCTTTTAAGGAAATTTCCGCCTTATTCAACTGAAATCCAGGGAAATCTAACAGGTCACTTTTAATATTATAGAAAAACTTTTCTCACGCCATACGACAACATATTTAATAACTCATATTTTCACTTTGCAATTTAAATTGTACTCCCATTTCTTGTCAACATTTAGGAGTTATTTTTTCAATTAGCCCAGTACAACCAAATACCTCTGTCTATCAAATAATGCAGACATGACCATTAATTTACTCGGTAGATACTAACAAAACATATAAATAAGAACGCAAATTATCTTGTAGGCCTATTTTGCTCTTACTTGGTACTAACTAGTATTATCAAAAGTTGTCACGGTCACGAAATTGGCATGACAGCAAACGCATCAGAATCATTCAACTCTGATGCCATCGAATCCGTACTTATAATTCAATTTTATTAATCAGTCTTACCTTTATGTTGGGCATCGTTTTCGAAATTAAGTTCCAATTACCTATCTCCGACTTTTACTCATTAGGCAGGCATCATCATATTGTTGAATATGATATTGAATTAACGCCAAATGGAAAAAAAATTATACATTTTTTGTTTATTCAATAAAAATTTAATAAGTTTGTTTATGCAACTGATCTTCTTGTCCGGTTTAGTCCGCTATAAGCATGTATATGAACATACAAATCCTGTCATAATAATTTAATTAATATAACTATACAATATCCTAATCATCATTGTCATCACAGCGATTATCATCTTCGTCATCATCATCACCACCAGCATCATCGTAATGATCATTATTATAATCAAATTCTTCATCTTCATAATCATCTTCCTCTTCTTCATTATCATGATCACCATTATCTTCGTAATCATCATCATCATTTCCATCAACATCATCATGACCATCATCTCCATCTTCATCACCATCATCTACATAATAATAATAATAATAATAATAATAATAATAATCATCCTCATCATCATCATCATAATTATCATCATATTCTACCTAATCGTCATCATCATCCTCTTTATCATTGTCCTCATCATCATTATCAGTATTATTATATCATGATCTTCATCATTATTAATAATAGCAATAGGGTGATGTTCAGGTGCACATTAAACAGATCGTTTAGAAAAATTGAGTGATACCACATCGAATCCTGCTTAATAGCAATATGGCAGTTGATTTATAGTAGCGAATTTCTAGTTCCTTTCTCATTTTTGGAACAGTTCACAGCTATAAGTGGTCGTATCATAAAGCGATGCGGATAACATTATAACATCTAGGTGACCAATGCTGTCCTCTCAATTAATCTTTATAAGCTATGGTAGATTTTGAATGAATGTAAAGGGAGTTCGATTCTATTTGCTTTATAAGTAGATATTTCAGCTTCATTTACTCATTGTTATTTTACTATTTAATAAGTTATATTTTCACGTATATGCAGCAGTGATGCGCCAATATTAATAGTGCAGGTTATATGTTATTTAAGATTATGATGAAAAAGATAGCTTGACTGAAACATAGCCAGCTATATAGCGAAAATAATTCGGCAATTAACTTCTGTTCCAGCCTTTACAGCATCATTTTACAAAACTTTAAAATCAATTTCCAGTTAAAAATGCCTTTCTACTGTTTCTAATCACCGCATTTAACCTTTTACGCAGCAAATAAACAGGGCGTAATTCCGACTTCAATTTACAAAGTTCCCTGTAAGCACGAAACGCGTGCCTCAATGGAACAGCACATTCAAATTATGCTGGCTATGGCATATCCGAATTTTACGCCGGCCAAATTAATAGCTGCCGACTGACACTGAATGTTAATTGAATTCACTTGTTAAACTTTACAATGAGCTTAACTGCATCAAAATAAATAGCTAGCCTGTCCTTATTCAGGTAAGAATATGAAGTACATAGTTCGCATCTTTCCTGACAAACATTTATTCGATATGACCTTGTATACTAATCGATAAAAAAATAATTAATTTGTTAAATTGATTTACTTATTCGTAAATATTTATATTGCCTGAAAAACTGTCATTGCTTGTTTAAAAAAACTGTCTACAAAAATCGATAATATATTCCTTTGTGCAATGCTAGTTAGAAATGAATAAGTTTTATTCACAGCGCTTAGCAATGGAATAAACTGTGCGAGGAATAAATGAATTTACAAGTAACGATAAAATATATGATTATACTTTCAATATGGCTTTTAACTCATTTCTCTTCTCCAAAATGTTTGCATTGATTTCATAATTTATAACACAGGAAATGTCATAATTTATATTTCGAGGTAAAAGTAGTATATCTACTCTCTTTCCTATTTGTTTTTTCTCACCCAACACATACATGCACAAAATTTAATGTTTACAAACACACTAACATTATTACCAATATACATAATCTCCTTTGTGTTTGTTCAATTGTTTGAAGAGGCAAAAAATATCTTGTGCTAAATGCAACAAAACCTTAAATTTATTGTTCGCAAAGCTGTCTTCACTTGTGTAAAATGTCATATTTTTTAGGATTGGAACTTAACCTAACCTTAGTCCCGTTGAGTTGGCGAGCTTGGCACTCGTTAAAAGTCGGCTATAAGAAAAACGAGAATTTTGAAACAGAGAAAAATTAAATTTTAATGTCTCAATTCGCACGAGCATAGACGAAAGCAGATTTAGTAAGAATTCTTCCTACATTTGTTTCAACGTGTGACTTTTATTGCTACAACTGTGTATTCCTGATTGCGTATTTCGAAAAATTATCAAGAGCTTACCAACTCTTCGTGTGCATTACAATGAAGAGACTGAGAGCAGATTGCCCAACTACTTCCACGTTCAGTCAAATCGTGATAGTTTGTATTGACTCGGATCGGTCCGTCAGTGCCAGACGCAATTCCTGTCCCAATCACTCCATATCCACTACCCGCTATGCCAGCCACGGCAGCGCCGACACCGCAGCCAGTGCTATTGCTCTTCAGCGAAATCAGGTCAACAGACAGTTGTTGATCAGATGAAGACCAACAACTGCTGCCTGATGGACTCAGCCGAGCACCCATTAAACTGCCACTGTTTATTGTCGCATTTGCTATTGTATTGGCTGGCACACCGCCTGATGCACAATTATCCATCCAGAAGTAAAATAAAAAAGAGAATCAACTACAAGCTACAACAAATCTAATTCTATCATTAAAATAGTGTAATTTCTTCGAAACATATTCCGCGATCCAATCAGCCATTATTGCAATTCGCGCACGAAGGAGAAGTGGGTTTTAACAATAGGCAAACAGGGGAATTATTAAAATTAAGATTGCGGTCTTGATATAAGCACCTGACTCAAAAATTACTTACATATGCCAGTATAAACTTAGAATTGTATTGTGTAGAAAAGGTTATTCATCCAGTAGACCATTTTCGTCCTTATTGGGAACTCATCATGTATTGGCCAGAATTTGCCGCGGACAGGGCTCGAACCTGGGCACGTCTGCTTCAAAATCTGGTGCTCTAACCACTGAGCCACACTGCGTAGTGTGCGGCAGGGTGGCTCAGTGGTTAGAACACCAGATTCCGAAGCAGACGTGCCCAGGTTCGGGCCCTGGCATGAGCAGTACATGAGCTCCCCAATAGGACGAAGCCGGTCTACTGGATGAATTACCTTTTCTACACTATACAATTCTTAGTTTATACTGACATGTGTAAGTAATTAATGGGTCAGGTGCTTACATTAAGACTGTAACACTGATTATAATAACTGTTATCACCGTCCGCGCAACCAATGTTCGTTTAATTATATAAACAGAGGAAATGTCAGAAAAAAGATCTACCCTTACTTCATTCTATGCAAACTAAGGATATTGTGACGGAAAATGCGCTAAGAGAATTTGATTCGGGCTGAATCTACTCTCAAAAATTCACAAGAAATAAACTTATGCACAATTTATTCCCAAAACATAAGAAATCGTGTATTTTCAAAATGCCTAATTGAATTAATTTCCAAAAAAACAATACTTTGCATTAAGGGTACCAAGGGTTACAGATCGAGATTAACACTGATTTAAAATAGAATAAAAATAAAGTTCGCAAATTAAAAATTAAACCCCGGGTGCGTGAAACTGAGATCACATGCTGTATCACTGCACACATGATAGACATAAGAACTGAAATTCAATATTTAATAGAAGTTGTTAATCTCAGAGTTTTCATGCAAGGATAATTTTAGAACAAAAAGGGAAGCCAAGAAAGGAAGAACAACTGATTAAATTTGTTTTGAAGTGATAGTTCAACGACTTTCCATGATCTCCCCAAAAACATTACTTAAAATTCACGAAGCATATAATGTATTTTAATCAGCTTCAACAAGACGAATACCTTACGCTCTAAGTAGCTTCTTATCCCTAAATCTGAGGAAGTGCCAGAAAAAAGAGATGAACTGTAGGAATTATAAGTGATGCAATAAAATATTTGAGTGAATTCTTACTTCACACTCTCGACCCGTTTAACTTTTATCTTGTTTCTCCTTTCAATATATATGCCCGCTTGTAGATATTGAGCGCGAAATCTATAAGGAAACCGTTATTGTACCTGATAAAATGTCTTATTTTTGTACAAGGGAAGGATAATATTAATCGTTAAATAATTGATTAGACAAATGTCATGGAAATCTGCACAGTGGCAATATTTAAAGTGACTTCGATGAATATATCGCCTAGCAAGAGACAAAATGATGCTCTCATACATGAATGTATGGCACACAATTCAACCAATCGAAACGGATTAGTATATGTAAATGATAATAGTTTTGGTATTTTTTGAAACCGTTTAAAAAAAAGAATTGGTATTTATCTCAAGCCGACAAAACTTGATTAAATAAATTACTATAACCATCCACGTAATAAACGATTGCTTAAGAGAAATACTCAGGTAAGTGTGACGAAAAACCACAAGAAAGTTTGGTCAAAATAAGATTGAACTGTTGCAGTCGACAATCTAGTTAAGCAACATGAATTTTAGACCAATAAAGGTGATAGTAGCATCGCCGCCCTTCAATAAATTAAATATGAATTGCAAAATTCATTTGATTCTGACAAACAAATATAGATATTCAACCAAGGTTGCGGACTTGGAACAAACACCAATCCAATTATACATACATTTGCCAGTATAAATTAAGCATTGAATAAAGCAGCAAATGTAATTCATCCTGTTAGCAGAAGCATTTTTATTTGAACTATTTAATTAATATTAAGAATTTTGCCGCAGATGGGGCAAGAAAAGGAGCATATTGTTTTCGGAGTTTGTGCCTTTATCCACTCTGCCACTCTGCCGCACACCACAAAATTTTCAATTATAAATTAACTTGTTTTTTCCTAGTCTCTTCTTCATGTGGAGTCTATGTGGTATCACTCTAGGTCTTAAGTTCCAACAAGCCCTCCGCAAACTTTATTACAGTACAGACACCAAGCAACCGCGGGAATTGGTTTTTAATTGCAGATTTATACATTTAAGCGTAAATCGATTGCTCAGGCAATGATAATATTATTTTTAAATCAAGGTTGCCATCTGCAGATAAATCCCAATCTCATTGTAAAAACCAGATGCACAACATTGAAACTACCTTTAGTCACACGTACAGACGTATTTCGACCTTCCACGCTGATCGCCATAGGACGACAGCAAACCGCAATTCATGTTTAAATTATGCCAATTCATTACGTATCATTGAAGAAAATTTTTCTTTGTGTGACTGGTCATATAACACGTGATTGTTGTTTATTAGGAGCTCTCAAACTTGATTTAAAGAGGATAGAAAGCGTTAAAACGAATAACTTCTGCTTTGGAACTCTCTTCCTATACTTACAAAAAACAAAATAAATTTTTGCGTGAGCTAAATATAAATGGATTAGTTATTCATCTATGTATATCTGCAAGTACGTCTTTAATTCTGTCTTTGCTTCGAATTTTCGTTGTATAACATTAAGAAGGAATATCACTCAAAATGACTTTCCTTTGCTAAACGAGCCGAAAAAAGCATAAACGCTTAATTATATCTGTATCAACACGATTATAATAAACAGCAACTGTTTTATTAAAATCCCAAATTTGCACTAATGCGTAAGTATGATTGTACCTGCGACAAAAGAAATATTTACAATTAAATATTCGATGGATTTAGTTAGATGTATATACCTACCTAAACAACACACAGAAACGGTACTACCATGATCTTGATATTGCAAAATCAAAGATTTCCATACGATGTCTAGTGTGATGTTTCATTTAAAGGTATCGTTTGGCAATGAACATGGTTGACAAGACAGAATATGACTGGAAAAACGTTTAACAGAAATCCGTTAGAAGCACACCAACGAACGAGATTCGACACCATATGAGGCACAGTTTCTAATCATGAAAAGTCATGAGCATAGGGCCGCGTCTCAATTATAAAACCGATCCGGTATTTCAGAAAAATATTTCTGAAGGGTTTGTTCATTTTGATACGACTCAATTTAACTCATTTATTTTTCAAGTTAAGCTTACACAGATTGACTTTTTTAAATTTTATATAACTGAAGCATTCACTCCAAGATATGAAAAATAATCATACAAGCATTGCCGTTAGTTGTGATGAAACTTTCAAACCGGGCCAACATTTCCTTTATAGGCAACCTTGCTAAAAGTGTGAACCTCATCTCCGGTATTCTATACTTCTATACATGCGTTGCAATTTGCTCTCGTTGGTCAGTTTTCCGCTTTGAACTAGTGATCATGTAGGATTTAAACTCGTCAGTACATGCGATTGGCGGTAGTTCAGCTACGCCGAAAAATCTAAAATGTCTACAGACTTTAGAGTAATTTATCAATTTTCAGATATTAGTTATGAAACGACTATGCGTCAACAACCCTCGACCATGAATACCAAACTTGAAGTGATGACCTTTATTGACTTTACATTCTCGTCTCGCACGCATTAAACCGGCCAGTAAATCCAAAAAAATATATGGCGCATTTTAATCATTACAATTAGAAATGTTACAGTATATCATAAACATAACTGTTTCCAATTAGCTTTTGCCATAACAAAGAAGTTCTTCATTTAGTCAGGAAACAAATTCGGGAGAAATGTTTCATTTGACCTGCCTAATGCACCTTCGAATTTTTTGTAATTTGTTGATCTACTTCGTCTGAGAATATGACTACTCCATCAAATTAGCGACTAAACAAGCTTCGATAGGATTCTCAGACAAAATGCCAGCATCCTGATATTTGAGATAGACACCCATTTAATTACACAATAAAATTTAATGACAACATGATTTTATTTGGAAAATTCGATATTAAATCCTTTGGCCTCACCTTCATTTCACAAGAAACCATTAATGAGCTAGTCCACTCTGAGGTAAACCTATGTTAGAGCTTTAAATCAAGTTTGCGAGCTTGAAGTAAACACCAACCCCATTGTATTTAACCAGTCGTCGAACAAGTGCGTTGCGGCTGGCGGTACTTTTGTTAAGTTGTTCGACGACTGATTAAATACAACGGGGTTGGTGTTTACTTCAAGCTCGCAAACTTGATTTAAAGCATTGTTACCACCACCCGCGCAATCAATTATTGCTATGTTAGAGCTAACTGTTATGTTCGACCAAAATTCACCAGCTCACAATATTCCAAGTAAAACAGAAAGATTCAATGTGGTAAAGCGACCAGCAATGTATGCTCATTGAACAACGGCCAACTCCCTAATATCGCAAGCTATTCGTCGAATTCTGGTTGAAAAATATGAAAGCTGAAAATTGAGTCGAACAAGCAAAATTGTAAAATCATTAACGTAAATAAGAAAGATTTTAAAAATATCCGATTACATCATTGACACAAAATATTTGTTTAAGTTACCACCGGATTTTCGAACGTAGACATATTTTTCAAACAAAATTTTATCTGGAAATCACTCAAATCCTATACTTTAATAACGCAAATTTACGTTACAATTAAAAGTCTATTTGTAGCCAAAAACAATGAGAGATAAAGGACGGGCTTCTTCAAATCAAGTTTGTGAGCTTGAATAAAACACCAATCCCATTGTATTTAACGTCGTCGGAAAACACAGCAAAACTACCGCTAGTCACACGCACTGACGCGTTTCGACCTTCCATGATCATCATCAGAGTACGGCAAACTGATTAAGGAGAATCAAACCGCATCGCATATATATGTAAAGCAAAATTAGATAAGCGGCTCTCACCTCTAGTAGACTTGCGTATAATGTTCTTGATTAGAAATGTCGACTGCACAATTTCTATTCAGTCACGAACATTAACTCTTCACAGCTTCCGCCACACGCATATATATAGGCAATACAATTGAACAATAATTGATTGCGCGGGTGGTGGTAAGAATTCTTGAAATCAAGTTTGCGAGATGGAATAAAACTCCAACCCAATTGTATTTAAACAGTTGTCGAACAACACAGAGAGGGGGCTTGTCAGTTTACAGTCTTTAAATATTCGTAAATTAAATTGCCACCAGTCATTACAGCACAGGTTAATTCGCTTAAAGATAATCATACCAACTGATTTGCCATACTAAACAAATGGTCATCATGTCTCCTGGGAATGAATAATTATGCAATATATTTTTAATTCAGCGCACAACAATTGCACAATTTATTTAGATATTCTAGATTTTGAAGACTTAAAATAAATTTTTATTAAGCATGGCGTACCATGTAACAAACTCGCTCAAACAAGATCAGGAGGATCTGTCAAAACCAGTCTGCACAAAGGTTTCAATCCCAAGCTCTCGAATAATTTTTGGCTAGTCGGTGAATAAACAGTCAGAACGGCAATACGCCCAACTACACTTTATCGCGACAAAATGAAGAATATCTTGACAATACAATCCACTAGACGTATAAGTAAAAAAACTGCAGTTGAATCAACATCAAATTAAGTCTATCTATAAACGTGAAGAGGGACGGCTATTTAAAGGTAAGTATAACATATAATTAAATGAACATTCGTTGCACGGGTAGTGATAACAATTATTATAATCAAGGTTGCGGTCTTGACATATGTAAGTAATTAATGGGTCAGGTGTTTATAACAAGACCACAACCTTGATTATAATAATTATAACATAGACCGAAGCCCTGTTACTTATGCGCATTTGCAACAGTATGTGATAGGGAAATGTCTACTAAATATTCCATCTCTGAGCATAAAGAGTTCTAAATTCAAAAAGGTATACTAACATAGTAGAGATATAAAAAGTACATTGCATATTCCGCTGAAATACGACTTCGTTAAATGTTTTCAACAAATTTGGGTGATGTTTAGCAGCCAATAACTTACTACTTATCAAAAACCGGCCGCTTTACCCTACCGCTATAGATGATGTCATACGCCAATGTTCTGATGTGTGCTTCAAAATTGAGCGAAATAAGGGACGATTTTATGGATAAACTTATATACTACACAAGCGGAACTGGATTACATGCACTAAAGGCATTTAAGTCAGGTATTTTCCTTAAAAATCCACAATCAATTAAGATTGAAAACCACAAATGCACATCTGTTCTACGTAGGGAGGTTTAAAATAAAATTAGTTTAGCATTGGAAGTTAAAACATTATCAAACTTGGTTAACTTTTAAATAAATACATTTTCAATCTTATTCACAGTGAGAACGAAAGTTATAATTAGAATGAACCCGATTACGCAGAATGATATTTAAATATTAAACGGTATTATGAAACATGCACTAATATAAAAATATGTCTCTTTTCAACCGGAAATATTTATTGTATATAAATGGAAAATTTTTTAAAAGTTAAATGTGCAGATGGTGTTTTTTTGTGATAAATTGTACTTTATAAATTAATTTAATCGTTTTTATTATCCAATTTAAGGGCAGACGGGCTTCCGAAATGAAACTCATGTTCTTGTGACCGATGTTGAAAATCCGAAGCAATGTTCGTGACTGTGACCTGCTCTCAAGAACGTAGATACCAATTGATGTTGTCTTTCTTTCGTGAAGTATTCTAAGAATGATGTAGAAAAGTCTCTACTATAACTGCAATTAAAAGTTTTCCTAATACAGTATCAAACACCGGGGATTAAAATATGTTTTGCTCTAACACCTGATATACGGGCGCCAACGACCTTCTCAAATGGAACATTTAAACAAAATAAGTAGCGTAATGATGCGCAATTTGCTCTTTTTTACTCTTTATTGATAAACTATATTCAAAGAAATCAACAGACGAATAACTTTAAAACATTTTTGCGAAACGAATTCGATATGTGGGCTATCAATTCAGCCGATACATGGAACAGTAATGTAAGCATTGCTGCTGTAGATGAGTTAACCGATCGGCGATTATATGCAATGGCCTTATAACTTAAATCAGTGCACATTAAGATATTATTTTATTTGTTACTATCAGATCAGCAGTTAATATCTGTACTGATGTAAAATGAAGACGCAAAAATTTAGTTTCATCAATGAAAACATTCTCGGTTTTGTTGTAGATAAACTAATTCTTCCACTTTTCCAACGCATTTGCCTATGTCATGGCGTAATATTTAAATGTCTGCGAACAGAAGCAATACTTTGTCAAAACCTGCTTTTCTGCGCATATAAACATGTGCAACCTAATTAATTAAAATAGTCTTGAACCACTTATTACACTCATAGTAAGTCTTTAATTAACCGGCTTTCTGTTCAAAAAAGAATTCAAATCCCGACTCAAAATCTATATCACGTATTTTCGAACGAATTATTCCACCACTTTGGACCAACAGATAGCATTTCTATTGGTATAATATTATCATAAATTGGTGTTAGATAACTTAAAAGGAATGGTTCTATATTCTTATCTAGTATCTAAGCTGAAATTCTGTTGTTACTTTTCAAAAAATCTGGAGAAATGATTACAAATCGCATTATTTCAAGAGAACAATAGGCTCCTCCAAAATTATAACAAAAATCCACTAATGAAAAAAAATTGCGAAAGTGGATTAATATAAATTATCTGCGTTTTGTCTAACGCAGATCAGGTAATTAGCAGATAATCGTCCGTTTACTGCATACAATACCATTTAATTTGTTTGTTATAGTTAATGCAGCCTAGTAGCAAATAAGTTTAAATAGGAACAGAGGGATATGACTAAGGCACCAAGAACAAAATATACAAGCTCATGCATAAATGCGTTTCGAGCTGACTGAAGACTTATTAGTAAGTGTGGGCACTTTGTCTTGATTCAACAATAAATTTGGTTAAAAAATGTTGGAAAGTTGGACAGTGCAATCGCTTAAAAATATGTATATTGAAGCAGTAATTTAGTGAACTTCATATAAAGTATTTAAAAAGGCGAGTTCGAAGTCAACCTATTGTTTATAACATACCAAGTCAGTAAATTGTACAAACACTATAGTCTACAAATACTGTGTTGGTACTTTGTACCAACACAATTGATTTCAATATATACTAAATTGCACCAAAATTGAAATTTACAACTATTTCTTAACATCTGTAACACCAGAAAATCGATACATTCTGGCCTTGATCAATGTCAGTTATTACACAGTTCGCGTTAGTCATGCTATAGTTCGACTAAATATATAGTAGTTGAATATTGTTCTTAGTTTATAACAAATTTAATTTGATTTCATATAGGAATGTAGCTACAAATCCACTATGCATAAAACAAGCTGTGCTAATTTAAGAATCAAATTTAGCAATTCATATGAATTAAAAAGTTGTAGAGTTGTAAATAGACCAGAGTAAATTGTCAGCAAAATGACTGTACATAGAATTATGCATATATTAACCATGAACTAAAAAGTATTCTTAAATGGAGGTCAAAATTTGCCTCACTCATAATACGTTTTCTAAGTATCAGCAGCCTCTTCAAAATGACATTTCTAGTCAACATCTACTAAAATTCTAATTATATATAATAACTTTAGATATGTACAGATTTCGTGCCTTACCAAGGTTCTACTAGCAAGAATATTTTTTTAAATATTGATAAAACAAAAAGTAAAAGGATATGGCGTTTGACAGGCTTTATTTCCTTCTTTGAATTAAATTGTATCTAGCCACTCACACAATATAACAAATAGACCTGCATTTACACGTATTCATGCGTTTCGACTTTCCATGATCATCCCCAGAGTACGACGGCAAAATGACTAGCGAAGGTCAAACCACAACGCTCTCAACTCTAGTAGTCTCGCATACATTGTACACGACTGGAACTGTCGGCAACACAAATTTTATGAGTTACATCATCCTCATCGTAGTATTAAACTAAACAACTTCAATAATGCGCATGTAGATTTCTAGAGCAGATATAATTATCATTAACTTAATTTAATATTGAAATTTCTAGATTTATAAATGTGTTTGCACATATTTAAAGAGAATGGGGTGAATAAGAAAAGAAATTCCGAAACGTATTGTTTCGAATTTGGTCACCATGTTAAAATGTGTTACTCAACATGCTGTTATTCAATTAAACGGACGTTAGTTGCACGTGCGGTTATAATAATTAATTTAATAAAGGTTGGGTTCTTGATATAAACAAGACCTATTATGTGCAACCATTTGTCAGTATAAAGTAAGCATTGTATAGTGAGGAAAAGGCAATTCTTCCAGTAGACCGGTTTCGTCCTTATTGTCCAGAAAATTCCGTGGACAGGGCTTGAACCTGGGCACGTCTACTACGAAATCTGGTTCTCTAACCAATGAGTCACCTACCGTACACTACACGCAATTTTCAGTTATATACTAATTAATGAAACTTCCTTACTCTTTCCTTTAGGTGGAGCCTACATGGCATCCATTTTGACCGGAAGTTCCAACTACCAATCCAAAATCTGTTATTATAGAACAGACACCACGCTACATGGGGAAGTGGTATTGAAATAAATGTTTATATGACTGAACTAACATTATTTGTGCGGTCGGTGGTAACATTTACTTTAATCAAGGTTCCATCCTGATATAAACTCCTGACCCATTATGTACATACATTTGTCAATATAAACCAAGCATTTTATAGTGTAGTGTTATCCAGTGTAATAGTAATTTTACTCTGACAGGAATGGGCATGTGTCATCAATTCGTTGATCGTAATTATTCATTTGTTGTGTAAATTTTACATTATTATTAACGTGTCATGCCTACAAACATCCTTCGTTACTACTGTTTTCGATGTGTAACATAGTATTATTCTCATTTGATTAATTGGTGGCATATCATTTAAATAATCAAACTACATAGCATTTCTTCCATAAATTCGGCGTTCTTATTTAATCAGATTATCCTAAGAAACGGAATGATGAATCTGCGTTCGATATATGTAATGTCAATATATAATAAAATAACAATACGACAGAACGCATGTTATATATACAAAAAAATATAATTTCCATGACTTACGGATATTACACAGTATATTTCTAATTAGGAAGAAAAACACATTAATAAATCGGATAATGGCCATTTATTTCGAGACTACTAAACATCACTTTAAAATGTTTCATTTATATACATCCTGGGTTTTCATTTGATCATGGGTGGCAACTGGCCTGATTTGGTTTTACTTCTATTTCTTGTTTGTGCTGATTAATAAGATTATATGTGTATGTCTCTTAGTGTGTCAGTTTGTGCGTAGGTTCTTTCTTGTTTTATAGCAAAATCATATATATATATATATATATATATATATATATATATATATATATATATATATATATTATATTCCTCAATGGTTGAACGCTATTTGTCATTTAATCTACCACTAACGAGTTTCCCTAAACTCGTTAGCATAACTAACAAGATGAAATGGTTTCGTCAACGAATTACCAACGCATGAATCAGGGAGCTGCATAAGAGGTCTCGTAGCAGAGTACAAATCTTTAGACTAAGTTTGCGAGCTTAATATAAAAGCCAATCCCAGTTGCATAACAAAGAAAAACTACCATTAGTTATACGTGGTCACACTTATCGACATTCCATGATCATTACCAGAGCATGACGATAAACTGACTAGCAAGACACACACCGAAATGCACTTATAAATAGAGCGGATTTTGATATGCGACGCTCAAATTTAATAGTCAAATACAATTTATGCAAGACTACTAGGGGTGAGAATCGCACATCTAATTTTGCTCTCTTTATATATATATATATATATATATATATTAAGGAGCATATACTGTGGTATAATTCATGCTATTATTATAATCAAGGTTGCATTCTTGACATAAACACCTGACCCATTAATTACTTACATATGTCAGTATAAACTAAGAATTATATAGTTTAGAAAAGGCAATTCATCCAGTAGACTAGTTTCATCCTTATTGGGAACTCATCATGTACTGGCCAGAATTTGCCGCGGACAGGGCTAAAACCTGGGTACGAATGCTTTGGAATCTGGTGCTCTAACCACTGACTCATCTTGCCGCACAATACACTGCACACAATTTTCAGTTATATACTAACTAATGTAATTTACTAGTTTATTTTTCCTTAGGTGGAGCTCATATGGCATCCATTTGTATCCAAAGCCCAAATAACCATCCCCAATATAAGTCATTACTGAACAGAAACCACACTACATGGGGAAGTGGTATTGAAATGAACAATTATATAATTATAGCATGAATGATTGAAAAGTCAGGCAGGAGATAACAATTATTATAATGCTAGTGGTCTGATATTATAGAGTGAGCAAACATGTCCGTTAATTGCATAGTGAAAGGTAATTAGTAGACCGGTTAAGTCAGTTGTTGGGGAACCTCCATCATGTACCGGCCTGTCCACGGCAAATTCTGGCCAGTACATGATGAGTTCTGGCCAAGAACGAAACCGGTCTACTGATGAATTTCCTTTCAACACTATACAATTTAAGAGTACCGACATGGGGTAATTAATGGGTCAGGTGTTTATATCAAGACCGCAACCTGGATTATAATAATTGTTATCACCACCCGCGCAACCATTTTCGTTTAATAATTCATGCTAGTCAGTTTTCCCACGTCCTCTGATGACGAGCAATAAAGAGCAAAACGCGTCAGTGTTTGAGAATTATCGTAGATTGATATTTTGTACGATCAGTAAGATATAATGGGATTGGTGTTGATATCAAGCTCGCAAACTTGATTTAAAGAATTCCATGTCTATTTATAATGCGCGCCTAAAATGGCGTATGGGATAATCTGCATGATTCTAAGCAAATCGGCCTGCCAGGAGATTCTACATCATTAACTAAATTATTGTCTTGTATGTGGTTATATTATCTGTAACAATTCATAAACGTAAATCATCATAAAGTTTATATTATTGTCATCAGAATATGTTGGACCAAATGCAAAACTTGTATAGTTAACCATTCTCAATATATAGAATATAATCGTGCTGTCATCAGACCAAAAGAGGAGTTACTTCTTACTAAATAAATTATATCACTACTTACATAATCAACAGTGGATAAATTGAATAACTTCTCCAAGTTTGATAGAAGTTACAGTAATATTACGTTCTAGACAGCACAGAAACTCTGCAGCTAATGTTGCGACATGCAAAACGTGTGGGATGAGAAACGGATTTCTCACTTTATAAAAGCACAAGGTGAATTCCTGCGAATGAAAAAAAATATAAGACTGGTGTTGACTTCAAGTCAGCAAACAGTGCTGAAAATCACCGCAAATTTGATTTTTAATAATTGATATCAATATTTGCACAATCACCAGGGCTTAATTTAAAAGTTTATTTTAATTTGATAAATGTTTCAATAATTCTAAGTTCATCATTGCATAGAAACTCTGCAGCTTATGATTCAATATGTAAAACGTGTTGGGGGGAGAATCGTATTTGTGACTTTCTATAAACTCAAGTTGCAGTTGTGGCTAAAAATATAAGAATAATATTGACGTCAAAGCAGCAAACATCATTGACATTAGTCATCACCGCAAACTTTATTTAAATAATAGATATCTTTAATTGAACAATCAACGGTGGTTAAATTTAATAAATTCTATATTTTTGATGGAATTTGAAATAATGCTACGATTGTGGCTGAATAGAAACTTCGAAACTGATATCTCATTATGTAAAATTTTGGGATGTGAATCAAATTTCTGACAAAATATAATCACTAGGTGCATTAGTGCGAATGGCTAAGAATACAAGATTAGTGTTGAATCAAGTTCGCAAACATCTTTGAAATGTGTTGTCATCACTTTCGCAACTAACAAATGCTTATTTTATTAAATATCGCTCTATTTATAGTTGCAATGTGGAAAGCCAAGGAACATAATAGCAATGGTATTTTATTACTACACAGTTTAGTTCAGCCATATTGGAACGAACTTCTCTGGTTCAATTACCCTTTCTTTGTGGTGCGAGACATGGAGTTTGCATCCACTGTCTACCTGATTATTTCAAATATTTTGACTTCTTTTTGCTGTAGTCTTTTTCAATGGAAAGCACATCACACAAACAATTTAGCAATCAATATATCAAGTGGAAAATCTAGTTTAAACTGCCTCAATTTTACTTATTGTCAGATCTCTTAAGCATAGCTGGTTTTTATCACAAAGTAAGCGTTTGTAAAATTGGTTTGTGCATATGTCTGCATGTGTACACTCATCGAAATAGAATTACAGTGATTTAATAACAAATACTGACGACTCACTAGATAAGTGTACGTGAATTGAACTGAATTGAAACTGCACGCTCCTTTAGTGGGATAATATATAGCAATCGCAAGTCGGTAAAATCTTGGTTCCTATAAATTTCCAGACGTATAGTGTGGTTATTGCTTGAATGATTGCGTAGTGTATCCACGGTTTTCTTTTGTATGTCATCGCATTGTACTATCAGTTTCTCAAAGATCTGATTGATCCCACTTTTCAAGTGTGGTTGTTTCACTGATTGATAGGTTCTCACAGGTCACATCTTTTCCAAGTTTTCCACACTATTCTTGTCCGCCGGAACTGCTGTCGTACCAAGTTTTGCTGAATTTGCATCTATGTTTCCGGATGTCCTTTCTCGCCCCTTCGTCAGAACATTAACACAATACTCGCAGGATAAACAAATTGTGGGAAACACGGTAGCCTCATTCAAGACAGATCTATTTATATTTATTACACTGTAAAAATTTTTTTCTTCCCAAATATCCGGCTTTAATAAATATTTACCTATGCTCACATGCATAAGATAAAATACCCATACACACTCATACCCACACATATACACAAATACATGTGTGTACATTCACCCTAATTGAACTCCATAGAATAAATATAATAAAACTGTATGGATTGACATACACATCTATCTTGATTTCACGCATTTTTTAATAACATTTCCAGACGCGTAGAACAACGAAACAAACTTTCGTATCCAATATATTGCAGTAATATTAAAATCCCGGTTTACCTAATCTCACCATGTGTGCAATAGGTTACAGAGAGAGAATTCAGTATAACTGTAATGTTGCCAGATCAATGTAACCAAAATTAAAATTTGAATTAGATGTGCATACTATAAATAGCGAAACGTATATGACAATTCGGCAAAACTTGTGACTACAGAATTTTAGGCGAAAAAAATAGTGAGACTAGTGATAACCCATCAATCAGTGGAACAACGACGCTGTACGCCTGGAAATGTAAAGGGATCAAGATTTTACCGACTTACGAGTGTTATCAATTGTCCGGCAATAACAGTTTACGATTTCAATTCGAAGGATTAAAGCACCGCACAAAACCAAGTGTCATTTAAAAGATCATTTCGAGTAAATGTGTGCTGTTTCATTGTGCTTTATGTCTTACCATTTGTGCGACTTCTGAACGAGCTATGAAAGTGACCATGAGAACGAACGGTTGAAACGCTAGAACAGCGAAAGTAAGCTTTTTAAATATTATGAGAAAACCAAATTTAACTCTTACACAAAACCGTTATCATCATCTGCTAAAGATCAACCTAATTGTATTTTACCTATAAAGCGTAAGTAGCAATATTCGGAAAATACTTATTTCATGGTTATGTGACAGTGAAACATCAGGTTATGTATGTTGATCTATCGCTGGTAAAACTAAATACATAAATGATTAGAGTAAGCACAAAAAAGGAGCACGAAATAATTTTTTCGAGTTGATAACGAGAATTACACAAAGATTGCATAAGAAGAGCAAAAGCTGAAACCTATTTCAAATCAATGATTAGACGAATAAAGGACACACCAGTCTCGCAAAAGAGAACGCCCCAAACCATGGTCTCGTTTCATAACACATATATGATTTCTTTAGCATAACAAAATTTAAAACAATTATGCACGATTTTGTGTATTTTGTAAGTAACAACAAATTATATGTATGCAAATATTACATTTCTCCATTATCCAGATCATTATATTAAACAGATGAGTGAGAGGCCATCCATTCTCTATAAGCTCTATAAGCCTCGACAAAATAAAAAAAAGCTAGTTCTGCTCCCAGTAAGAAAGAAACCCATATTTCTGTGTGATAAATTTTAGCGTGTACTAAAAAGGAAGAACAACAAAGGACGACTACGTAAACTAAAAAAGCAGAAAATGTCGAGATTTTTCGTCAAAGGTTTCGCAGTAATTTAAGGTCAGCTTCATTGCCTAACACAATAGGACCACACGTTTCAGCAGCTTAAAGCCCTCATTTTAAGCTTAATGGAAGCAGCATTTATTGCATCCAGACAGAGAAAGGTAAGCCGATTTTAAATTTTCAAAATTTACATAAATGGCTGAACACTAGCGGCTACTCAATATGTATCCAAGGCTGTCTTGAAAAAAATTAACAAGATAAGAACATTTAGATTCGATTTAGTTTATGGTAAAATATTGTGGAAAAAGTGCTTGTTACGCCATCAAATTCTAATTTAAACTTTGTTAAATATGTTATTCAAAATAGTTTGTGATTTAATTAAAGTTGTCTGGTAAAATCAGCCACTCTCATGCTTTGCAATTCGCAAATCAGCAAATATTTTTCATGATCAAATGAGTTACAAGTCTTGTACCACGGATGAAGTAAGCAACACCAGTCCCTAAAATATTTAATAGTTACAACTTGCGTTCACATCCCTGTATAGGAAATCTATGGTGGAGATTAGAAAATTTAAAGATACCTGTGATGATTTTGTTTTACATTGAACGCGCTTTAATAGCAACTAATCATAGCTGGAAATTGGATTTTATCGTTTTTAATATGATCTGTGTAGCGTTATGGCTCAGTGGCAGTATTGAGAGAAATTCAACGAAGTTAGTTTCGCGTATCCAGATGTCATAAAAGACAAGCTCATACCAAACATTTTCCAAGCTCCTTTCAGAATGGATAACCCAGGGTTTATTTAGGGACCACACACATATGTGGTACCTATGGTCATGCAGAAGTGAAATATAAAAAATTCGTGCTGACGTGAGGCTGTTTTTGATTAGCAGTAAAAGTATTAATAATAATTATCACAGGTGTCACATTATTCATTTACAAATTTTAGTTTGCATTCAATTAGGTATAGAAGCGTAGTAAATTAGCATTGATACATAAAAAGAGCAATCCCATTAAAACTAAGCACTGAATTATGTAGATAAAGGAATTCATCCAGTACACCATAAAGTTAGCCAAAAAGATCAAAATGCGTCAGTACGTATAGAATATTTTCCTTTGAATACGTTTTGAAACGCGGTCAAAAAAGGATTTTGTTAACTTGGAATTAAAAATCATTTTTAGAATTATTATCAGCGGAATATGATTGCTGTCAAAAAGTTTCGAAGATGCATAATAACTTGTAGATGTAACTTCGAGCATTATCAATTTCTTCGAATACCATTTAAATGTCAATTTAGACATAACTGAACGAATATGATAATCAGACGTTGTGTGAATTGATTCTTGATCACGAATCTTCGTAGTTTTGGAAACTATTTATTCTTTACAGATTTTATCGTGCTAAACATGCTTTGTTTTTACTCACGTTCTATTCACAGATAGCAATAAAAGCTATCAATATATTAACTACGCAAAAAACTATCGGAAACAATCAGTTTATTCCTTAAATCAAGTTTGCGAGCTTGTATTAAGCAACAAACTCATTGTAAGTATGTATTAGGTTTTACGAACCTAGTAACAAATTAGTTCAGTTGTGACCAGAAGGATAAACCAAAGGCAGCATGAACGGAAAGTATAATCTCATGCACATTCGTTTCGTGCTTACTGGCGACTCATCAGTAGGAGCCGGTATTACTCCCTTTAACCACTATATATTTGGTAGAAGAATGTGGAATAATAGGACGGTACAATCTCCTAGACGAATGTGTAAACCTGTAATAGTGAAGCTAACAGTAGAATGTGGAATTCCACATTCTTCTACGAAATATATAGTGGTTAAAGGGCGTAATACCGGCTCCTACTGATGAGTCGCCAGTAAGCACGAAATGTGCATGAGATTATACTTTCCGTTTATGCTGCCTTTGATTTATCCTTCTGGTCACAACTGAACTAATTTGTTACTAGGTTCGCAAAACCTAATACATACAAGCATAATACAAGACTACTAGATGTGAAAGATGCATATGTAATATTGTTTTCCGTATATATACTCCCTGTTGTTTGATCCTCGATAGTGAGTTTCCTGTCGTACTCTGATGATGATCATGGTAAGTCGAAATAGGTCAGTACCTGTGACTAACGGTAGTTTTGCTATGTTATTCGACAACTGTTTATATACAATAGGATTGGTGTTTACTTCAAACTCGCAAACTTGATTTCAGTTATTTTTACCAACACACGCGTAATCAATCAAAGTTTAATCAGTTTATTTACAATTTCGTGCGTTTCAAAAGTTCTTCCGATAATTTATAGTCCCATGACAATATATTTATTGCGAATTGAACTTTAAATTTTTGGGAACTATATTTTAATCCTATTTTACCACATATTTTTAAACTTGCATGAATATGGATTTAAAATAACATTTATGAACTTAATTAACTGAAAACTAAATTCATGTGACGATTGTTTGCATTAAAATTAAAATTCTAAAGTCCAGTTCTGAATCAATTTTGCATTTTGATACGCATAATATCAATTCTTTTGATTTAATACTTATTTTCGTTTTAAAACGTTTTCTATTCATACGTAAATCTTTCATAATTTACTTTATTAAACTGATATTTTGCAGAAGACTTTATGGCCGAAAAACATTTCTTGATCACATGTGGATAAACTTTTAACAGCAACCTATTTAATTTGAATAAGCATATTACGAAATTTAACGTTATGAAAATAAAATACCAAACTTTTTGTAGAAGAAAAACTAACCGAAAAACGCATTAAACTTATGAAATGTGATACATTGGTGCTTTACACACGGCCAAAATTTGAGGCAATTCTGACATTCAAAACTGTTGCATTCAATTCGTATAAAATTATAACAAATAAAATAAATGCATAAAGGAAGAAAGATTTTGTTCTCACGTAAGGTAGTTTCCTGAAGAGACTATTCTAATAGAACAGAACGCACTCATCTTCTGCAAAGTTATTCGTTCTCTGCCGGACTCATACAGATTCTTGCGTGTGACATGATTAAATGCCGATACCGCGAATAATCATGTCTAGCCACAAGATTCCTGATCTACCCTTCCATTGTTTTGAGCAACCTGTCGCAGTTCAATATACAGGAATCACTAGGTTAAATTACTTTGCATTCTTCCTAAGGAAGAATATTTATTAAACTATATTACTGCCACACGTGTGATACAAGAAAGAATCAATAAACAATTTTTTATTGATATCTGAACTAGCCAGAGTGCAAAAGGCAACAACTAGTCTATTATACAAATAAAATCGCAATAAATGTAAATTGAGAAAAATATTGCATCTTAAAATTAACAATTATTAAAAATAAAGGTTTCTATAACTCAGAAAAAAACAAATTCTCTTCGCCAGGTCTTAATTCGAGTTAAAGTTTATGTACTCAGTATAGCGAAGAAGACTAGAATTGTTTAGAAGAATACACAATAAAACAATGCATTTACACATGCAGAGGCACACACAGAGACAAAGAATTGATTAACTTAAATTTATTAAAATTAAACATGTATTTGTAACCAATATCCTTAACAATAAACAGCCCACAGAAAAAAGAGGCATCTCGAAGTGGGTAATAAACATTTAAAAAAGATTTCAATCTAGATACAAACATCAACCCATATATATATGGAAATATATATATATATATATATATATATATATATATATATATATATATAAATAAACATTTTTATAATGAAATACAATTTACATTCAAACAAGACATTTTGTACCCAGCCAGTAACTCTGTACAGGAATGACTCGCACGTCTGCTTCTGAGTCTTTGATCCTAACCATTGAGCCCCTGGCCTCAAATTCACAAAATTTTCAGATATATACTACCAATGGTTCTTGCTTAGCCTTTACTTTAGTTTGAGTCTATATGGCATCACTGTAAACATAAAGTTACAATTAGTCACGCCCAACCTGCTAATATATAACAGACACCAAGCCACATGAGGAAGTGGTATTAAATTAAAAATTGATTAGTTTTAATAAATAACATTGTCAGTTAAACGAACATTGGTGGTGCGTGCAGTGATAACGATTACTTTTTATCAATGTTGCGATCTTGAAATATACACCTGACCCATTATGTACTTACATTTGTCAGTATAAACTAAGTATTGTATGGTGTCGAAAAGGCGATTCATCCAATATATTGCAAATGGGGAAAAGGCAGTTCATGCAGTACCGTTAATATAAAACAGACGCTACACCACCAGAGGAAGTATTATTAAACTGGAAATTGATTGGTTTCGATAAATAACAGTGCCAGTAATTTGCCTATTGTTATCCTCTGACACTGTTATTCATGAAATCCAATAATTGTTCAATTCAGCACAACTTACCCAGGTAGCGTGGTGTCTGATCTATCATGACAGATTGGGTGTGGCTAGTTAGAACTTTAGGTATAGGGAAATGTCACAAAGGCTACCTCTGAAAGTACGGATAATTAAAATAAATTGGTTAATATATAATTGAAATATTTGTAGCGTGCAGCAATGGTTAATTGGTTCATTTATAGACTCCGAATCAAGTGTGCCAAGATTTGAGCTCTTTCCGAAGCAAATTCTGGACAGAACCAGAAGAGTTATCAATAAATAGACTAATGTCTTTTCTTCGTTGCGACATTATTCTATTCACCATCTTTAATGTTTAAAACAATTCTACGGCTGAAATACTTCGAAATTCGATCTCCATTCAAATACGCTCTGATTTCCATATGAACAGGATCGACCGAAACAATTAATGAAATAGAAAGGCACATATCGGCATATGGAATGAGTTGTGTTACCTTTAATCAAATATATCTAGAGTTCCTATTCGGACAAGGTGAGGGCCGCAAATATAATAATGCTTTCAATATATATATATATATATATATATATATATATATATATATATATATATACCATAGAATTGCAGTCTCTAATCAGTGTGCCGTCGTACTCTGATGATGATCACTGAAGGTTGAAACGCGTCATTGCATGCAACTGGCGGTAGTTTTTCTATTTTGTTCGACGACGGAATAACTACAATGGGATTGGTGTTTACTTCAAGCTGGCAAACTTCATTTAAAGAATGGAAATTTTGTTTATTATCAATTAGTGCCCAATGATGAAGAAACTGGTTTCATAAATGAACTGCATTTTCTATCTTAAGCAATGTTTATTTATACCGACATTATTTATCTATTTTTGTAGATATAAATGTGTGACATGTTTATTTAGAAAATTTATTGAAAATGATGTTCTTAAAAACTTTAGAGTTTGTAAATTGAACGTACTTACCTTAGTGAATACGGCATTTGTCCACATGATGCGACAGTTGGCATGGAATATCTAAACTAGACCAACCGATTATACGGTATTATCAAATAAACTACCATGACCTCTTAGAAACGCCAATCATTTTCAGGAGGCCATCTGCCGTAGCGTTTCTGCTGCGCGTACTGGCGTTTGCGCACGCAGGTTTTAACTGCGCCAGCAGACACAAAGATCCGATTGATCACAATTTCATTTCGTTTTGTCTTCGAATCCGGGCTGAGTTTCAGCGTTGAGACGTGTTATACGGTTCTATCACGTAGCATTGGGACGTCCCTTCAAATCAGGCTCGCTATCTCGGTAATCGGATCTTCAATATCGGGCAATCTCAAACACCATTGCTAAAACAACAACGCTCAGCAATCAAATTTCAAAAAATCATCTTACCTATTCCTTATTACCATCTGCAAATATTAAATGTTGAATATGTGAATAGCATAATACTGTATGTGATATTTTCTCGGTTGCCTCTATCTCAGTTACTTCTATAGGTTGCAGTTAATTTTAAAATTTCAAGTCTAACAGCGCCATTTTTAATATGCGTTGCTCAATTATACGTTGACATTGTTTCTGTAAGTCTGTACAGATATTTTTAAAAAATCAACCACTCATAGGTCTACATTTCCTGTTGAGACTAATAATTGAGTTTCATTCTTGTCTTATGAAAAAAGCATGCTTACCATTAGCAAGCTATGTTTGTACAGTTTTTTAGAATAAAAAATGATTGGTTGTATTCAATTGTGTAAATACAGTTCAAATTCAACTCTATGTATTTTATAATTAACTTTAGGAAATAAGGCCTAACGAAATTATCTGCACGACTGACAATGATAAAACCAAGAATATGAAAAATGAGATTGCTCATGTGGTAAAAATATTAACTCCAACAAGTTTGTGGACATAAAAACTTCACTAACAAATTGTATGCAGTCGTAATGATTAATCAAAATGCTGCGATAATGATTATTGCATAAAAAACCTAAACTGTGTCGTGACCAACACAGGGTTTCCCCTATTCTTAAATAGATAATTTTCGTAACCATTTCTGGGAAAACTTTGTAGTACAAAGGCAAGCTAATAAATAAATAATAGAATAATATATTATTCAAACTACTTCATTGAAAATGATAGCTTAATAATCTCAAAATAATTTATAACGCTTGAATAGATAGGTACACGTTGTCTACTTAATTGCCTATATACTGCTGTATTCAATTAAATATAATTGCAAACACGAGTACATCCATTTTATTGGAAATAGATTCAGAAAATGTTACTGTCCCTCTACTCGCGTCAGACTATATGCCTTATACTTAATATGTGAAATTACGCAAATAAAAGTGACAATAGCGGTTAGAGTTGAAGACACATTAATAAAAATACACCAGTATCAAATTCATACCATGGTGAATGATGGAAAAGTAAAAATGGATAAATAGGATGAAATTAAAATTAGAAAAGAAAATAAAAACAATTTTTAATAAAAAATAGCGTTGTAAGGAATGGGTATATTTAGAATTAGATAATATATACTTAATAATAAAATAAATGATGAAATTCTAAAAGATGGTACCGTAAGTTACTGTTAAACAAGCAATAAATTTATTAAGCCACATTTTAGCTAATGTTAGTCCAATATTCTCAAACTTTTGCTGGAGCTAGATTCAAAAAGGTTTCTATCTATCGTAGTTTCCTAAGGTTAGTTATAGCTTTGTTTTCAATGATACCTAGAGATTTTCCAACGCCGTTTCATTCGCAACATCTTCTCTTGACTTAGTATTGATAGATTCCCCGATCTACCGCATCGTTTTATTACAGTAGCATATCACTATGCGTCTAGAATCATATCCGCTAGGTAATTGCCTAGTCTTCACAGAAAAATCTTCAATATCAGATCTAACAAGATTTCAGATTCATACATGCATTCCTTTGTTCAACTCTTGTCATATTTATTGGGCGCTTGGTTTCACCCACATGAATGATATTTCAGTATATGCATATTATTCCATACACTTCTGATATATCTAAATGATTACGTTCTTTTTTTAAAAAGAATTAACTGCTCAGGATAATAAACCGTTCTAAAACGACTCTTATATTGCATACTTTCACTAAATTCTTCATCCCTTTAAGCAATAATTAATTGCGCGGGTGGTGGTAACAATTTCTTAAATCAAGCTTGCGAGCTTCAAGTAAACACTAATCTCATTGTATTTAACCAATCGTCGAAAAATTTAACAACTGGTGATTGGCGGTAGTCTTATGATGTTGTTCGACGACTGGTTAAATAAAATGAGATTGGTGTTTACTTCAAGCTCGTAAATTTGATTTTAAGAATTCTTAATCCATTACCCTGCCATAATATTACAAGTAATGTATTCTTACTAATTTTCACCCATCCCTAACAGATGAGATCATCTTTAATTAAGGCATACCACACGGTAAGAATTAAAATAATAATCAGATGCGTGCAAAATGAAGTTAACATTCAGTCATTGCAATTTCGCAAAGATGGCTGTATGCGTTTATATATATATATATATATATATATATATATATATATATATTATATATATATATATATATATATGACTAAATAATTAGTTGTTATAGGTATAAACACAAGCGACGCGTACCCGTCTAGTGAAATGTCAATAGCTAATATGAATATAAATGAATTGGTCCAAATGAATTTTCACATACGCTTTTTTATATTTTTTAATGATATATGAATTAAGGTAGGAAACTGGAGAAGGTATCATAAAATGTGCTGATAGAACGAAGAACCGGTAGTTCTGCTCACGCTGGAAGAAACTTATGAACAAATAAAGTGTGACCCAGTGAAAAAACAAGTTGTATAGATTAAAAAAATCCCTCAAGCCACAACTGGATCTACGGTTCTTTAATAATATATTAGTAATATGAAATCATGTCGATGACAAAATGTTAAATAGCTTTAGCTTAATTAATCTGATTAGTGAATTTCAGGTTAAGATTGATAGGGTGTCCGCAAGTGAATTATCGTTTTTTATGTCAAATTAGTTATAAATGGTCTTAAATTAGTGAGAGATAATTATATGCAGGATACGTGCATAATAATTCTTTTTTAATTCAAGTAAAATCATCAGTGCCAGATGAAATTCGGCATCATAAAATCAATGGAAAAATAAACTTTAAAACAACAAATCAAAGAATTGTGAATTAAGCAGACTGCGAAAACTATTTTGTACTAACGTAAGTAACGACGAATGTCAAATCTGACAGAATAAGTGAGCATTGTAGGGTCATGGTATTTCCAGACTCGAGATTAAACAGAAAAGCACAATCATTAACATAGTCATCCAATAAAATATCTGGTATAAACAGTTCCATATTCTTTGCAATAAACTACCTAAACAATAATAAAAAATAAACATTTACATGCATCCGAAGTGAATAAAATCCCATGAAAAGACCGTAATCTTATGCAAGTTGGTGAAAAACGTCAAATCAAGGTAACTAGAGTAGAACACAGTATTGCATGTAAGTATGGAAATAATTTTAGATCTGATTTTTTAGGTCATTCTGTGAAGACTGGACAAAAACTTAGAGAGTAAAGTAGTTGACACATAGTAATCTTCTGTTGCAATGGAATGATGCAATAGATTGTAGAGCCTATCAAAGTTTAGAGAAGAGAAATTATTGCAAATGAAACAGTGGTTGAAAAATAGTTAAGGATGATTTCGTATACATCTATAATTAAAGGAAGGGAACGATGAATGGCTAAATGTCACATGCATCTACATTTAATAAATGATTTAGAAAAGCGAACTAAAACTACTTTATATGTGGATCTATAAATTTATTATTTTTTTATTAATTACTTAATGTACTACCTTTCAAAAGTTTATCACTTATATATCTTATTTTATCCTTACATTTGGGTCTCTTAGTGAGTCGTGCAACTTTTTGATGGACTATCATAACCATTACAATGCTCACTCTCTCGTTAAATAGTTGTTCATTATTCATTTCTACCTTTAATTTATTTTAACTTTATATCTTGGCTATGCTCTTTAGTCTACTGACGTTTTTATCATCTAATGCAGCATGATTTTACCAAGAGTTTGGTATTTTAATTTGCTTCACTCCTTAACCACTGAGGGCACCCGAATTTTACATATTTCCTCATAGTAAAATAAAAGTTACCCTGACGCGTAAAGAGGTTTAATTAAAATTCAACCCTTGTAATTTCGATTGGTTTAGTGTCGGCGTATGCGTAATTATATTTAATTGAGCACTAAACAGTAATAGACGTAGACCTACATTCGTGATGCGCTAATTTAGTGAAGCGTTAGTAGCGAAAATGAGAGTATCCAGTCCAAAACGAAAAAAAGTGGCTTAAAAGAAATTTACAATTTGTTTCATTAGTCTGTTATATTTGCATGATGAGTTATAAACTGAGGAATGTAATTTCATTTCCTTTTCTGCCTATATTCCATCTTTTATCTATCTACAATTCAATAATAACATTCTTTTAGACATTACGAATACGATGGCTGTTGGTCATGTCACTGAGCCCAGTGTCAGATTGTCAAATATCGACGTGATTTCAAGAAACCTACCATTCATTAAACCTGGGTAAAGTTCAAACTATAGAGCATCAATATATATATATATATATATATATATATATATATATATATATATGTGTGTGTGTGTGTGTGTGTGTGTGATGATTGATACTTTGGACTTCATTAAGAAAAAAATTAATCTTAATCCAAGATTAACTTATCAGATATTTTAAACAAGTCGTGTAGCAACAGTATGAAACAATACCGTTTGTGCTATAGTCGACAAAATAATACTAAATTAAACATAATTAGAAAGGAAAGTGTTGTTCAATTATGGAATTTTATTCACGTAAATTGCAAAACACTATTCAATGAATTAGAACGCGATATCAAAACAGGTTTATGCAGCCCAATTTAAAAGCCCAATTTTTAACCTCATACCTCAATTCATCGGAGACATCCGATGTTTTAAGTAGTAAATTTGTAAAATAAAACGATTTTGTGTTGGATTATATTAATACGTCATGCAAAAACAAATAGGAGGCGTAAAATGAACATGCAAAACTAAATAGTTTGACGGTTTATATTTGCTTCATCTGCAAATTTCTCTTGTCTATTAAACTTCGGATTGGGGAATCGCTGCGTATTGCTGAAGCAGTACACTGCAACATTCTATTTCCACAATTAAAGAATGAAATGAATATAAGCGGATGAACTGTTACATAATCAAACTATAGCTGATTACGCGAAGATAGCAATTATTTAAATCAAATTCACGATCTTGATATAAACACCATTATGTGCATAATGAAAATGTTGTACATATCCAGATCCTAACCTTCGTAAAATGTTCAATTTTTTGTGATCATCTGCTTCCTTTTTGCGCTTTCTGTTTATTCTTGTATCATATGTGCATTTATTTTAACTTAATCAACCTTGATTTTATACATTTATATTTTGAAGTAACATACATTTTAATCGAGCTTATATCTGGAGAAAAAATGTAGCCTTTTGAAGTGTTTATAGAAACCTGTTTACTTAGAAATTTATGCGTTCATGAACAAAGTATTTGCCAATTTACGTTTATATAATTCATGCTGCTTTTAAGTTTGCAAGCCAACGGCGGAATACTGACGTACCCAAATTATCAATTAATGCTGTAGCACTGGCTCGGTGTGGCTGACAAAAGTTAGGGCGTAAGATTGCTGGATGAATCCCACCTATTCGTTGATTATTTACTACACTTCCAGTGATTGAACTACTAGCTCGTGATTGACAAGTTTTATTTCGCAGATTTAGTTCAGCGGCATGGCTCGAACAAGAAGCACTGGCAAGATCTACACTAGCACTGCTCGAAGATGCGTCCGCTTCTAGACCACTACGAAAACTTGCTGTTCGTAATCGATCACGGCTCAACAACCCACCGGCTAGGAAAAATGGATTGTGGACATCAGAAGCTGATGTAGAGGTTGTTTCGTTCTCAGCATTAACTTCCCGGCTAACATCAACGTTATCCACACACTCGCTCACTTTGTCATCATCATCTTCATCAAGTTCACTTCCGTTACTCTGGCCAAATTCGTTTATATTATCCTCAGCTTTTTCTGAATTACAAGTTCTCCCATTAATGAAGGCGCTCTGACGAGATTTTCCAACTTTTCTCAAATGTCTTTTTCGCCGTCCTTGCCTTGGATTTAAATCGACGCGTTGAGAACACTGTGATACGACTCCATCTGCTGAATCTAAAGCAGAATGGCCTGGATATGATTAAATTAAAAAATAACGTTGAAACGCGTATATATACACAAAAAATAAACAATCTATCTAATATCACTCATTCTTCTTATGTAAATGCGTTTAAAATGAACAATAACGAATTGCGCGGGTATCAATAGAAATTCCTTAGATCTACTTTTGGAGGTTTGAGATAAATACCAACCACATTTTGCCTAACCAATCGCACAAAAAAGCAAAACATCTGTCAGTCACTGAAGCCTTTCGACAATCTCCGACCACAATGCGCCATTAATCTCTAGTAGACTCGTATTTCGTTAAACTAGACTGGAAATATCAGCTGCATAATATCTGTATAATTAAGAACATTAACTATTTCCAGCTTTCGCCATGCGTATGTGGTATATAATTTTTTTAAATCATTTTTTGTGTGAGTAGTGATAATAATTCATTAAATTAAGTTTGCAAGCTTCAGATAAACACCAATCACATACAAACGCCAGTGCATGTGGCTGATAATAGTTTTTCTATTTTGTGCGACTGGCTAAATACATTTGGGGTTCATACAAAGCTCGCAAACTTGATTCAAATAAGCGTTTAAAATAGGTTTCGGTATCCCGTTACAAAAACCGAATATAGTTTAGCATTAAAAATCAGGTGTTTTAATTACATAATCAAATAAATTATTTACACATTTAGATAAGCCAAATAACAAGCTGTATTTAAAAACTGTTTGTTGCGGCTAACTAAAATATATGTAGGTATGTATTAGGTGTTGCGAACCTAGTAAGAAATTAGTTCAGTTGTGACCAGAAGGATAAACCAAAGACAGCATGATCGGAAAGTATAATCTCATGCACATTCGTTTCGTGCTTACTGGCACAATTCTTATGAATCTTTATGCAAAATGAACCAAAATTTAGTCGTATTTGAATACAATTACAATTCCACAGTTTGCTGTTCGCAACAACTTAATGAATTAGCACTGTAACAACTTTAAATTTTAAGACAAAAGCTAGAGTATCATCCGGGAATGCTTATAAGCAGGAATCGTCGCTAAAGTTTTTCCTTTGAAATAAAGGTTTTTTATTATTCGACTAAAATTTAATGACAGGAAAATCAAAATGTATAAACGAGTTCATTATTAATAAATTAACTTACTATCATGTTATTACCCGAGCCAGTAAAATATTGACAAACATTACTTTGAATGCTGCCAATATCACTCAAGGGAATAGCAGAAATCTTCGCTTCTTCCGTGGTTGGTTTCTGAACAACCTGATTTTATGAAGCATAATGAATTGGACCTTTCTACCAAAGCCTATCTTTCGATAGTTCGTTACACCTTTTTGCCCATTTTAGCATATTTTAGGAGAGCGAACTATTAGCTTAGCTCAAGTTACTAATATCGTGAGAAATTTTGTATGACCACGTGGCCTACATTGCAGTAAACACACTAAAGGCTCTATTTAATAATGATGTGAATGCCATAGGAAGCAGCAGAAGGGTAATTAGAACGATAGGTGTAGTATGAAAGCCTCAGGTATAATAATGAATAATTATTATGCAATTTTTTTTACTCAAGGGAAGCGCTTTATATGAGCAAACTGTTGAATAAAATTTTACATAATAAAAAAATAAGCGTGATGACAAAATATGGCTTCAAACTTTCCTAATAAAAACTAGTGTGTATGCTAGCGAAACAATTGAATACCTTAAAGCATAAAAACGTAATATTAAGTATCGTTTAGATGAACTTTTTTAACACTGAAGCAATCCGCATAACAAACCAAACCCACAACAGCCCGATCTACCTTTCTCTTCATTCTTGATTTTCGTCGGATGCACCTTGTTCTGGGTGTTCATAAAGAGCTATTCCACATGTTCTTTCGGTAATATAACTTATTATTTTACGCATTTTTCTTGGTATATGAATAGTATTCAAAACGATCAATGAAATAATGGTCTGTAGTACTGAGCTTCAAAAGTTCAGATGAAGTGGAAGAAAAAATAAAATATTTTTTATCTTAAGCATAACCTTCCCAGTACTTAACAAAAATACTACAGCTGAGGGTGTCGAGTGTGCGTGATTAAACTAAACAGATAAATAACTGTACATTATTCTTGTTAACATATCAATTATTAGAAAATAAATTCGGATAAAACACTTTATTAATCACCCGTAGGTCTGTAAAATATTGATTTATTTACATTTCCAGGTGCACAGCTTGTTTTTTATTTGATTGGTGGTCCCTTGACTCTGAAGCCTTTCTTACGGTGATTGTTCATTAATGATTTGCAAAAAGGAATTTGTAAAATCTTTATTCCAAATCATTTCTTGACGAGTATTGTAAGAACGGTTTCTTAGTCACGAGACCCGTGAGAACCCATCGATCAATAAAAAAACTGTGCGCTTGGAGATGTAAAGGAATTAAGATTTTACCGACCTACGAGTTCTATCAATTATTCCGCAACATTCAATTTCATTATCGCCTCGAACGATGACAACACTACGCAAACGTCAATTCCACTTAAGTAATATATCAAAACTCTATTAATGAGGCAGACAACATTCATCGAAAAAATTCTATAACTGATATAAATGAGAATCAACAAAGGAAAACGATCCGAAACGATAAATAATTTATTATGCGTATTTTTCAAAACTACTTATTAGGCATCAAAATTTAACAGTCAAATGAATCGTTAAGAAGACAGAAAAATTATTACCATGTGAAGTAGAAGGCACAATGCCAGCATCTGAATGCGATGAAGATTCAATAGTGCTTTGGTGAGTTGAAGCCACATGGCAACACGCATCATCATTAAGACGACCAAGTCTGACAAGTCCACAATTGGAGTTGCTTTCTGATTGCTTTGAATATTCATGCGTTGTGTATTTGCCTGCCGATTTAGCTGCACTGGAACCACTAATGAATTCTGGATTAGTATGCAAGGAACCAACGGCTGTGCTGTTTTTTTGATGCATCACACCGTACTCAAGTGACGTAACTTCACTAGAGTCCATGGGAATATTCCTCCTCGCAGACGAAACCGCTGATTCACCTTGATTAAACGAAACATCAATATTTGAAAGCAATTATTATAACATGTATTCAAGTGAAGATAATTTAAAGAAGTTTAAAATAAAAGTTAATAGAAAATGCAATATAATTTGTGTATTGAAGCATAAATTTCTTATAAAGGTGACATGTAAAACAATGTATAAAGGCCACTTTTCGCCATAATTCACCTTGACTGCAAGATCCTGCACTTTGTATAGTCAATTTTGAAAGAAAAAGGGATTAATTTTGACTACATACATCCATTATACAATGACAAACAGGAGACGAGTAATGTACAGTCCTAAACATACAAGCACACATGGGCACACATTCAAAAACGATTCATCAGTTTATGATTATAAGCATTATACAATGAGACGCAAACAATGTGATATTATAAAAAGTGCCTAGGAGTTGAAGAAATAAGACACATTAGCGCATTTAGGCAAATGAAGCTAAACAATATCTGATGTATTATTCTTATGATTTTCAATAATTATATTGATCAAATGAGCAATTTTTTTACTGATAAAAATAAATTTAAACCGCTCGAAGTAAATAGCGACAAATTGGAAATTACTGAAGATTTAATATGCGTGCGATCGGAAAATGCATGTGAAGCAATTCAATAAAGAATCAACGACGCGACTTCTAGTGAAATCTAAAACATCGTACGCCGTCTAAAACTAGTATAATCAATTAGCACACGCTCAGCCAGAATATACTGAATGCCGAATCTACACAAAGCAATTCGAAAGAGCAACTTGCTACAATTAAGACCAATAATACCAACGATTAACACTCAACATCACACAATTTCGGGAAAATTAAAAAAATTCTAAAGCCTGTAGAAATTGAAATATTAAAAAATTGTATTCGCGAAACTTTCAATTGCTTAAATAAAAAAATCTCCCGGTGTCAAGAAAAATAAATTTGGTTGTTTCGAGGTCAGAAATCTATTTACAAGCTACCCTGTTGACAAAACCATCGATGTTCTCTGTATGATCATCGATAGTACCGCTCACCATACATCATAACTACACATCCTTTAAAACTTCAATAAGTGCATTAAAGACGTCAATTCACCTTCAATGGTTAGTATTTGACGTAGTTCGATGGAGTGAGTCTTCCATGTGATGTTTACAGATTCAATTTAGAAACATCAAAACTACAAACACTTATTCTGAAATACTGCAATGTGTGTCTGAGATATGTTGATGACACCCTCATAACCATAAAAACATTGTGTAAAAAATGAAATACTTAAAAATTTTAATAACCTTAATCATCATATTCAAATTACTTGGGAGCGTGAGATACAAAACGGTTGCCTAAACAGGAAAGCATACCGAAGGCAGATATGGAATGGACAACACATCTATTACCACAGCGTTGACCTAATTTCCCAAAAGAGAAATTTGATAGGCAGAATAGAGAAAATCTCTTCTGAAGAATATTAATGAAAATAACTTGCGATGCTCAAAAAACAATATCAGAAATCTTATTTCCGTAAAGGTTTGTTGAAGTAAATCTGAAGTACAAACGACGAATCTTCAATAGCTGAACACATTTTTTAAAGATTTCTAATCCAAACCGAACGGTTTCCTAAGCGTTCTTCATAGTAAAATACTAAAAAGTTTTACACATAAAGAAATCTGTAGTAGGCAACATCTTTAATCTCCAGCTACACAAAAAAGAAGCCCATAAATGATTTTAAAATAAACTGGTAAATACATTTGAATATTAGGTATTGCGCACCTAGAGACAAATTAGTTAAAATAGGTCCAAAGGATAAATCATAGACAGTAGGAACGAAAGATATAATCTAATGAACACATACGTGACGTGCTTACAGGCGACTCATCATTAGGAACCAGTATCACGCCCCATACCCACTAAATATTTGGTCAAGGAATGTGGGACAATTGGACGATAACTTTTCCTATACGAATGTGTATAAAACAGGTAGTGTAGTTAACTTCATAAAAAGTCTTTGACGATGCGACCTCACAGCCAACTCACTTTATATAATATATATCGAACCTGTAAGTGATATTAACAATATGATTGTCGAGTCGGTACCTGATACCAACACCATGATTGTGTAGTATTATGTATATGGCATTGTAACTGATCATACTGCACAACACCTAATACACAATTGCATATATATTAGTTCTCCACAACAAACAGAATATAATTAGATATATATATATATATATATATATATATATATATATATATATATATATATATTTTGAACTAATTTAATACTAGGTTCGCAAAACCTAATATACATTTACATATATATTAGTTCTCCGCCCCAAACGGTACCTAACTGTTGTACATTTGATTGAATGATGTCATGATTGCCACGAAATGGGATAATTGATATCGATTAAAGCCAGTTTGTGGATTTACTCGGGTAACATGTGTTCCCAAATAGTCTTTTCTCAATTTTCGGGAAATTTAGTATATCTTGAAATCCATTGTTTTGGTACCAAATAATGAATCGACAATTATTTTGTTGGACCCATGTACCGTTTCGGCAACCATACCGTTGGTACGAGGTACAAACTAGGAAATCATAATATTGGTACACTTTAGAGGCTCGGTATATTTTATATATAGTGGGTTGGCTTTGAACTTGCTTTGTCGAAGACTTTATATGAAGTTAACTCCTATTACTGGTATAAAAATTCGCATAGAAGATTGTAATGTCCAATTTTCACATATTCCTCACTAAAACATATAGTAAGCACAGGGCGTTTTAGCGGCTCCAACGGACGAGTCGTCAGTAAGCACTAAAGGCATGTGTGCCTGAGATTATACTTTCTGTTCATGCTGACTTTGGTTTATCCTTCTGGTCACAACTGAACTAATTTTTTACTAGGTTCGCAACGCCTAATACATACTTGCATATATATTAGTTCTCCTCAGCAAACAGTATTTAACTGTAATATATTGAATTGAATGATGTCATGCTTACCGCGAAATTTGCTAACAGATATCAATCAAGGCCAGAGTGTATGGATTTACTGGAGTAACAGTTGTTCACAAATAATTGTAATTCTCAATTTCGGTGAACTTTAGCATACATTGATATCAATCATGTTGGTGCCATGTACCGACTCGGCAGCCATAGTGTTAGTACCATGTACATTTTCGGTTCTATAATGTTGGTATCGGTTACTAAGCATTATATATTATATATAGTGAGTTAGAGTGAAAGGCGCATTGTCGAGACTTTAAATCTTGTTAGCTTCACAACTGCAGGTTTACACATTTGTCTGGGAGATTGTACCGCCCTATCATCCCACATTCCTCACCCAAATATATAGTGGCAAAAGGGCGTAATACCGGCTCCTACTGATGAGTTGCCAGTAAGCACAAAACGAATGTGCACGAGGTTAAAATTTCTGTTCATGATGTCTTTGGTTTATCCTTCTGGTCATAATTGAACTAATTTGTTACTAGGTGCGCAACACCTAATATTTAATTGCCTATATATTCGTTCTCCGCCAAAAACATTATCTAATGCGTTGTACTTTTGCATTATTTATTCGAGTAATTTTCGATACATGAAAACAATAAAATTAATTTATTTTATCTGAAATAAATAATGATTAATCTATTTCTTTTATTGGCAAAAGGCTATTATCCTTTGATAGCACTATAATATTTAATCTTCTTAAAGATTGTAGAGTAATTAATTAATAATTTTAGTTATGGCGTATTGGGCAAAACTGTAATGGTATTATGAAGAAATGAAATTCAACAGCTGAAGATAATTGGAGCAAAACGAATATATGAATTTAATTATGAAACCATTGGAGAAAAATCTAGAGAAACACAGAGAGTGTAACCGATCGACAACAATAAACAGATAACAAAATGTTTAATTTAAAGTCCTGGGAAATTTAGATAAGCCAAAAGAGAAGTTAACTGGCATCTTAAAACGATGTAATAAAATTATGTCATTCGAGACAATTGTGGATTACCATGTATTCAGAATGGATGTTGAAATCAAATTTACGAGCTCCATATAACCAAAAATCCAATTTTATTCAAGTATTTGTGCAATATAGCAAAACTACTGTCAGTAACATGTACTGACACGTCTCAACCTTCCACGACCATTATCGAAGAACAATGGTAAACTGACTAATGAGGATCAAACCACAATGCATATATAAAGAAAGCGAAATTATTTATGCGGATCTCACAATTATTAGTCTCTCATAGTTTATACTTGACTGGAGTTGTTGGCTGGACAATTTTTATGTAACCTCAAACATGAAGTTTTTGCAGCTTTCGCCACATCTATATAAAGCATAAATGTGATAACAATTTTTGAAAAATTAAGTTTGCAATCTTGATATAAATAGCAATGCAATTGTATCCAACAGTCGCATAACAGCGAACTATCATTTACACGTACTTACACGTTTCGACCATCAGAAAATGACGGTGAGTCGGCTAACGTGAATGACACCGCGATGCATATGTATGGAAGGCAAAATTAAGCATGCTGCTCCTGTTTCTAAGAGTCTAGCATACCTTGTAAAATTAAGCCATCATTGATTGTCGCTAAGCGGTTTTCCATTGTGCTCTGCTTATGATCACTGAAGGTTAAACATATCTGTGTTTGTGACTGACGATAGATTTTCTGTCGTGCAACAGGCTAGATAAAATGTGATTTTTCTTTATATCAAAGTCTCAAACTTAATATTAAAAATAGTTATCACCAGCCTCGCAATCAATTTTATCTGAATTTAGAAAGAATATTTACCATAATTTTGGTGAAATCTCCAAAATCATAGTGACGGTTCTCCTTAAAGGTTTAATACATTTTTTATATAGTGAGTTGCCTTTGAGGCCGCATTGTAAATGTAGTTATATTTAGTTTTCGCTACTACTACTTTAATACACAAAGGTATAAGAGCTGGTACCGTCCAACTTACTCGCATTTCTTATAGTGGGTTTTCGGGGTAGTACCAGTACCTACTGGTGAGCTGCTATTAAGCACAAAACCCGAGAAAACGAACGACACATTTCGTTCACGCTGACTTTGGCATAGCCTTATTAACTTGCTCCACAGTATCCAATACCCAATATATAATTATGCATAAGAACAAAAGTTTAAATATTTGATCAGCGATGATGGCTAGTAAACGTAACTATAAACACATGCTTAAGAGAAACTGAGGCTTATTGCATAACTTGTATCTCTTAGTATCAAAGTTGTAGTCTCTTTCTCAGATAAATTAATCTGCTTGCCTCATAAATCCCACCTTTCTACCACTATACAGAACCATGTCAAATTCTACACTTTGAGATTTTCGGATGCTGTTTCATTCATTTTGTTTATTTTAAATTGTATTTCGATCGAATCCATAATTTACTGAGTGTTAGTTAACACCTGTTGAACTACTGCAAATTTCTTTATTATCCTAAAGCCGATTTGTCCATATAATCTCTATGATGTACTACATGCCCATCCTTGTCTAACCAATCCGAATAGAACGACCTCTCTAAACAAAATGAGAAAGATAAGACCTGTTAATGGCCCTTCTAATGGGATTTAAATACTGCAAATAACAAAAAATTCTTGAATTACTAGCCTCACTAGAGTCCTTTAGAAAAGAATTAAATAAACAATGTATTGAAAACAATTAAAATTTTAGCTTGTAATCAAAGTTCACGCAAGAAATTTACAAGTAGTTCCCACGAAAATCTCCCTTTCAATTTACGCCAATCTAGATTACCTAATAATAGAAGAATCGCTTAAATAAAAGTACATAAATTATACACATATAGCACAAAGTTCAAGCAGTAAATTTTAAATAAAATTTATACCTAAATTATCTTAGTATCTCTCAGAAACATTTAGCAGAATAGTTTCTATGTGAGTCTAAACAATGAACATACAAAATATATGCATACAGCCAAGGCTAACTTACAAACTATGAAGCAGTGTGCGTTTAAATAAAGCCGATAAATTTTACATGTAATTAATCAACCAGTCTGTCGCTCCGTCAACTAGGCACCTGGAATATTATACACTGATGTACCCAGGCAGTCACTCTGTTCAGTTGCATTGCTACAATTTGTCCATTCTATAGTGATTTCATACAAAGATTTACCAAAATACTTGATAACCGGTCTCCTTGAAATGCTTAGCTTATTCCCATTGGTAAATATTCCAATATTATCGTTTTATGGTACGTTCCCATCCTTTTATCCTAATTGGACACAACACATCACCCATATATATCAAATACGGATTTCGTAATGTATGACATATAAAAAAGATTATCGAGGTATATAGCAAAGTAAATTTGAAATAATACATTTTAGTATTGGCATTTCAAAAATGCCCATTCAAGTTTCAGTGCCACGAAGACGTGAAAAATTTTCTTCTGAGACATTAAATTATCAAATATGACCTTAGTAGAAATAAGGTAGTGAATTCGTTAACTGTACTATTACAGATTGTGATCATGGTCCCTTAAAATATCAGCTTCAAATTTCTTAGGCAGTCACAAAAAACAGGCTTGCAATTTACACACGAATTAAAGTTATACTATAACACAATCACGGATGGCATGGGTGGTGACAACAATAATTTTAACTAAGTTTGCGGACTTGAGTGAAACATCAATCCAGTTTAGTTCAATCAAGCACTTATACCATAAATATACTCATGCATGATGTATATTAAATATAGCAAATTTGCACCGAGTTTCCAATAAGGACAAAACGGTCTACTGGATGAGTTGCTTTTTCTACTTGTCAATTAATGAGAAATTGTCAAGTAAGGACAGAAACATAGTCTAGTATATAAAATGCACTATTTCGTATGCCACTATAAAATTATGCCATTAGTTTTGTATATAGCCACTAATATATATATATATATATATATATATATATATATATATATATATATATATATGGATATATACGCATAAAAATGGTATCGTGCTTCAAATACAAATATAAATTTGTTTGAACGAAGCATAGAAATAACGAACAAATGTATGTAAAGCATACGGAAAACATAATTTAAGCTTGAGTGATCTCGTTGCCAATGTAGGTTTAGGGAGGCTTTTCTGGTCTTCGCGCTTGGCTTCAAAGGTAAAATAGAACTTCACTACCAACTTTAATTAAAGTATGTACTTGTGTCTAAAGCACTGCCACTGTTTCAGAGACAATAAAGGTGTAGTGACACAAAATACGTAATCAAAAAAGTCGTTAATCATAAAACCCATAATTACCTCCTGCACATCCAGATAGTAGAATGTAGCCGTTGTCACCAACCTCAGATGAGCATCCTCTTGTAGTAGACGCCTTGGCCGTGTTGGAGACCCCAGATCCCACGAATAATTGGGACGACGAAGAAGACGACGGTGTAAGACACTCAGCATTCTGTTGACCTGTCAAGATAGCTTGCTTAGAAAACCCCGTACCATGGGAATGGCTATAACCCGAAGTTTGTTGATTATCATAGTAATATCGATTTTCATCACCACACGCCGAATAGACGGCTGAAGCATGCTGGCCAAGCAGGTTGCCTGAGCCGGTTATACTAGTGAGTGAATGCGTCTCAGCGGTTGACAGGTTGTCACCATAGCTGTATTGGTACAACTGATGCCCTTTTTGTTGCTGTTGATTAAATTGCGATGCAGAAGAAGTCGGATGAATTTGACTCTGAGAAGAGTTAATTGTGCTTTGGAAGGGTTGAGCATACTGTTGCTGAGTCTGTTGGGATGAATAAGCATGTTGGTTGGAATAACCTGTAGTCTGGTAGTTTAAGTAGTGCTGGGATCGATAACCACTAGATATCGGTGTAGTTCTAAATTCCGCACTCCATGTACTGAAAGATAATGAATAAATAAATTCATGATCATTCGTGCTTAAAGTCATTCAAATAACAGTTTAAATGATGTGCAAATGGAAAGTAATTTTTTTAAATATATAGAAAATGTCGCACATGGATGGAACTTATAATTTAGCACTGAGCGCTTTGTTTGCTTAGACTAGAATTTCACGGCAATTGGTGTTCTTGGTAGCGTGTGATCAGTGTACAGTGTTTTATTGGATTTCTGAAGACGTTACTGAAAAAGTGGTACTGAAACGTAAAACAGTCAAGGTTAGATGCAAATGGTTTCCAAGCCGTCGGGATAATAACACTACGAAGCCGAAATCAACGTGTAAATGTAAATGAGGATCAAGCGTATCATTGCAGAACCGAGAGAGAGCAAATCGACCACTCACAAAATAAAACCGTTGATACGTTTATTTGTACGGGATATGTATCGCCCTGCTTCAGTGCATACTTGTTTAAAGCAAAAAGCACAATAATGTTCTATTTCCACAGTCTTGATTTCTAAGAACTCACGCATACGCATATTTATACCAGGAATGGCGTGTAGGAAAACAAGTTATTCGATAAAGGACCAGGAATGTACACTAAAAGAAACGAACAACAGGTGTTATTTTATGCACGAATTTGTTTCGCGTGTGCTGGTTACTCATCAATAGAAGCCAGCCCTGTGCCACACACCGACTAAATTCGAGATCAATTTAACACTATTATTTACCAAATATTAAATTGGTTTAAATTGAGGTGTCTGCATTAACAGACGAGTAGCCAAAACTGACACAACGCATGCAAACATACAATGAGTTCCCAATAAGGACGAAACCGGTTTACTGGATGAATTGCCTTTTCTACACTATACAATTATTAGTTTATACTGACATTGTAAGTAATTAATGGGTCAGGTGTTTATATCAAGACCGCAACCTTGATTATAATAGTTGTTATCACCACCTGCGCAAACAATGTTCGTTTAATTATATAAATGTTCATTTCAATACCACTTACCCATGTAGTATGGTGTCTGTTCAGTATTGACAGATTGTGGATGGTTAGTTGGAACTTTGGGTTTAAATGGATGCCATATGAGCTCCACCTAAAGGAAAAATAAACTAGCCAAGTTACATTAGTTAGTATATAACTGAAAATTGTGTGCAGTGTAGTGTGCGGCAGGATGGCTTAGTGGTTAGAGCACCAGGTTCCGAAGCAGACGTGCCCAGGTTCGAGTCCTGTCCGGGGCAAATTCTGGCCAGTACACGATGAGTTCCCAATAAGGACGAAACTGGTCTACTGAATGAATTGCCTTTTCTAAACTATACAATTCTTAGTTTATATTGACATTATAAGTAATTAATGGGTCAGGTGTTTATATCAAGACTGCAACCTTGATTATAATAATACAATAATTCCGTCTGCTCATGCAGAATACGTTATTTCTCTCTGTTTTAATATGAACTAAATTTTTTTACAAGGCAATTCATGACTGATACTTCAATCTAACGCTTTCCTAATTTAACAAAATTATCTTTCTGGAAATAGAGATCCAGAAATCATTTTTCCGCACAAAATATTTTCTGAGTAATCCGGATATTGAGTTATCAATTTTAGGTGCTATATTAATGGTAAAATTTATTTGGACAATGACTAATAGGCAAACTTAGTTCACCACGAAGTTATAATGAAAAGACTGTGCATCGAAAGAAGCACCCTATTCTAATTTATGTTTAGCATGTCGGCATGGCCGAACAGTGAGCGAATTTTCCTCATATACAAATATGCATATACCAAGTCTGTTAAAAAACGTTGAAGAACTTTCACCGATTAAACTGCTCTACAACACATACTTGAATTCAAGAAGTAAAATGTACTGTCGTCATCCTACATGAATTTTTTTAAATTGTGGTTTACTTGTAAATTAATTTTTATATAAAACTAGTAGTCATGAGCATCGTCATGTTGCTTTCTTTCGAATCGTTTTAATTTCGTTGCGAATTCTAATGATATGAAGCGAAGTTTCGTTAAAAATCAAAATTATTATTGTAAGCATTGAAACAATCAAGTTAAACTTTATAAGATCTGCCAAACAAAATATGCATAACAGAAATATTTTCTAAACTATATACTAGCTAGTGCAAGGTGACACTAGAAAGTTCCAATCTACAACAAAATGCTGCAAACAAAATTATGATAAGCCTGTATTTTAACCTGAGCCAACTTGCCAAGTTCCACATCAATTGCAACATAGCAACATAGAATATAAAAATAAAATCCGGAGTAACTTGTAGTTTTGCTGAATGACAGAAAAGAGAAAAATCCTTAAAAACAAATCCAACAATTAGCTAAAATTCTTGCATTTTTAAAAATTTGCCTAGTTAAATGTAAAAGAAGGCAACCAGACACTAAGCAGTTTAAGCAAACTTTATTGACGCATATATATTCAGGAAGCGTATCTTCGATCGGAAATAGTTGACATTTTCCACATGAAGAACGATGGAATCTAACGTGTCGAATCGATATGGGTAGCATGGAACTTGCCGGTCCTATCGTGATATAACAATAATATTTCATATAAAGGCTCGAGTTCAGAATAACTGTGTGTCCAGTTCTCATGCTTAAAAGCTAAAACGGATGTAAGCAAGTATGCCAGAGGTGCACGGCAAGTTCTGGCTGCTGAAGTAGACTGGCTACTGGCGCCTCAAGGTTACACCTTTTTGCAAATGGTGCTCATCCGCCATGAGAACGAAACCGATCTAATGCATGAATTTTATTTCTCTACATGATACAATGCCTAATTCATACTGACAAGTTTATGTTTATAATAGGACGTTTTTAAATCAGGATCGCAACCTTGAGTTAAATAAGAGCTTCCAATTATTGAAAATTCAAAGAGGAACCGCCCGATGGAGATAAACACTAATCGTCATCCAACCGGAATCTGTTGAAAACAGCGTAGTTATAAAATCGCTGATCCGTAAGGTCATGAAGCAGGTTTATCTCACGATGTAAACTAGTCACAGTAATTTAAACTTTAGTAGTTGAACTACATACATTTAGAGAGGTATTACTGCCGGCTTTTGGATTACATCTTTTCGGTTACGGCTTCTATTTATGTTTAAAATCTAACTGAATAATCTTCATGTAACTCTCTCTATCTCTCAATCTCCATCAATCTCTCCTTCATTCTCTCTCTAAGCCATTTTATTTATTTACGTGACTAAAATGACCATATTTAATTAAATAACAGTACACACAATGTATACGCGTAGCCCATAGTTTAGAAAGAAAACCGTATTTAAACAATATATCATACTTATATCATAGTGGTTTAAATGAAGCATAAATATTACTAGCTGGTTTTTGGGCTACCAAATCAAAAAGCACTCAAAATATCTACATAACATCGGTAGACCAACATAATAAATAATTAAAGTTATAACGCAATTAATCTCCCATGCTATCTGTTGTCTATTAATTCAGGACTTAATTAATTTTAAGCTTCAAATTTATACACAATTTATCTTAATTCAAACATAAAATAGTTATTATCAATATTATGACCTGGGTTGACCTACTAACTCATGAATTATTTTTAACAAAGAACCTCAATATGTACACATAATATGATGATGATTTAATCAGTAATTCAGTGCTACAAATCACAAATGAAAATTATTATAACAAATAATTATTAATTATATGAGCGCTCTTGCATATAGCAGTTTCCCTCTCTTCGGTCTCTAGGCTAGCGTGCCTTAATTTTACTGTTATTTGCCAATCTCTCACTCCTTTGCAGTTCCAATCTTGTCATTAACCGTTTAACAGTTGCAGATGCAAGTAACATTGCAACATAGCGCACGCAAAATATTAAATATCTCGGAATAAATGTAGTTTCTATAGGAATTTATAAATTCACTATTTGTCAATAAAACGTTTATGAAAACAGATTTCAAAATTGCATTCTGTGTCTATTGTTACATTTTTGGATATAAATAACTCATAAAGCTTAACAATTATTGATAAACTTCTATCTTAATTCCATAAATCAAGTTTGCGAGTTTTAAATAAACAGTAATCTGATTTATCTAACCAGCCAAACAACATAGCAGAAATAAAATCAGTCACAAGTACTGATGCGTTTCAACCTTCCATGATCATCATCAAAGCGCAATGGAAAACTGACCAGCTAGGATCAAACCGCAATTAAAATATAATGTAAGAAAAATTATAAATGCAGCTCTCACTTCTAGTATTTTAGCATATATTTTACTCGACTGGTAATGACGGATACGCAATTTTAATGCAGTCACGCCCATTAACTGACTAGTGTAATAGTTTAAATTGCATAAATATGTCGAAGTCGGCAAAAATCTTTGATTTCAACTAGTCACTTTTGCCATCGTGCTTTGATAATGATTATGAAAAGCGGAAACGTGTCAGTTCTGTGAATAAGAGTTGCTCTGCTATGTTCTGCTTCTGGTTAAAAGCAATTGGAAGGGTCTTTACATCATGTTTAAAACTTGATTTAAAGAACACTATTATCGCCCGCGCACTCACCGATCGTTTAGCATTATAGTGTATTCGCTTGGCTAATAATCAACAAAACCAATGATAGCAACGTAGTTTGCAGCCAAACGCAATAATCTTTTGAAGCAGAATCAACAACCATTTAACCGTATTAATAATAATTTGAAGAAAAAGCAGCTTTTCAAAAGGCTTTGACGATCCTAACATTTATCCAACTTGCACATCAAGATTAACAAATTAATACGCACGCTTCACTGTTCTAAAGGCAATACAACACAACTGAAGGACAGTATGGCATGCAAGACAGCACACGAATAAAAACGAATTGAACAAGTAATAGACAAAAAGCGACAGCTTCTTGAAATCTCAGTCCATCGATAGAAGAGTAACCATATCATAAGTGTCACCTACTTATATAGTAAGAAAACGTCTTACTCGTACAATGAAATACATATACATAAATCTCAAAACCAAACTAGCTCTTAATAAATCAGTCAAATGGAAATACGTTAATATTTCAATGGAAGGAATGTATTTGTGCTGCAAAGTATTATCGACAAAAATTGGACGAACATACACTTGATTATTCAAATGTACGTTTCCTAAAAATAGATTTGTCTAATACTTAAGGGCAATCGACAATACAACGATAAAAGATTTTATTTATTACGAATTCATTGTTAATTAATGACAGGAAACTGTACCAATTACAAATCAATTAATTGAATCTTAAACAATAATTGATTGCGCGGGTGGTGGTAACAATTCTTTAAATCAAGTTTGCGTGCTTGAAGTAAACACCAATCCCATTGTATTTAACCAGTCATCGAACAACATAACAAAACTACCGCCAGCTGCAACGCACCTGACGCGTTTCGACCTTCCAGCGAACATCATCAGAGTACGACGGCAAACTGACTATCGAGGATCAAACCGCATTGAATATATACGGAAATAAAATTTAGATATGCAGCTCTCACCTCTAGCAGTTCTGCATACATTGAACTTGACTGGAAATGTCGGCTGCACAATTTCTATGCAGTCACGAACATTAACTGTTTGCAGCTTTCGCCACATATACATATATAGGCAATACAATTTAAACAATAATTGATTGCGCGGGTGGTGGTAACAATTCTTTAAATCAAGTTTGCGTGCTTGAAGTAAACACCAATCCCATTGTATTTAACCAGTCATCGAACAACATAACAAAACTACCGCCAGCTGCAACGCACTGACGCGTTTCGACCTTCCATGATCATCATCAGAGTACGACGGCAAACTGACTATCGAGGATCAAACCGCATTGAATATATATGGAAATAAAATTTAGATATGCAGCTCTCACCTCTAGCAGTCTTGCATACATTGAACTTGACTGGAAATGTCGGCTGCACAATTTCTATGCAGTCACGAACATTAACTGCCGTCGTACTCTGATGATGATCATGGAAGGTCGAAACGCGTCAGCGCGTTGCAGCTGGCGGTAGTTTTGTTATGTTGTTCGATGACTGGTTAAATACAATGGGATTGGTGTTTACTTCAAGCACGCAAACTTGATTTAAAGAATTGAATCTTAAGTCGGAGATACCGTGAATAAAGTGTGTTAGGACGATTACAATGATTATAGTACCTTAGCCGTTCATTTACAATCTTGCTATGCAAATAACCAAGTAAATATAAAAATTTGTCGAAAGACACTCAAGTTTATCAATTGAAGCTGATTCCTTATATGACAACTTTTGCAGCTATTTCATGTTCCTTTCATCCTTACTGTATAATGACGTTATTCTTCAGAATTTCGCCAGACACTTCGAACTCTATGTTTCAGAATTATTTACTGCTATCCAAATATAACCAGAAAATCGACGTACAAATACGTGTATACATAGTTTTATATTCAGATCCATGCAATTTCACGTGCATATAATTACTTAGTGTTATGCCGGAATGTACAAAATTTTGTACCAAACTTTGAGAAAATATATTAATATAAATATATGTGATATTATATGCACACTCACTTAAATTATAGTGATGACCAACTTTCTATGGACGTTCTCATGCTTAAAAAATCGTTGATTGCGCGGGTGGTGGTAAAAATTCTTTAAATCAAGTTGGCGAACTTAAAATAAACACCAATCCCTTTGAATTTAACCAATCGTCGAACAAAATAGCAAAATTACCGCCACGCTTAACCTTTCATTATAGGTTCGAAAGTTTAAAAAAATCTCATAGATGATTATGACAATCAGACCAAGCATCAAAATTTTCAAGCAGAAAAATACAGTTCATCATTAGTCTAACCGTAATGGTTACATACAATTGAATGAGATAAACTCAAAAATAAGTTAACCAAAAGCTAGCATTCCAAAATTCTAGTTAACTGTAAAGAAAGTTATGTTAAAATAAAAATTATCGCCAAAGCCTCATATTGATTTACTATTCATAAAAACCGAACAAGAAAACGTGAGAAATAAATTAAACCGATAGACTACAGTTAGGGGGAAAAATTGATGTATAAATTGGTAATTAAATACAATGAAGTATTAAATAAAAGATAAGCAAGAGTTATAGACAAAGCAATTTACAATAATGTTTAAACTTTATACATTGTTAATTAGAATCAAAAATCTATAATAAGATATAAAAAAAGAGTTAAACCAATAAAGTTATGTGAAACTCAAGAATTTTTTACGAAGCGGCCAAATGAATAGTAGAAAAGCTCTAACTCGAATGAAGAAAATAATTATTCTACCGACAGATAATGAGGTAGGAAAATCAAGGATGTTTTGTGCATACATGTTGGAATGAACCAGCATAAAAACATGGATGTAAGAACAAAGTTAATAAACGTGCATTTTGAAATATAAGCCGACAAGAATAAACTTTAAAAAATATCTCTTTTGATTTTAACATTTAATAAATAGAATTTTAACTTTATAAAAAAATCACTGAAATGACTCAAAATAATGAATTGAATAAAGTTAAAATCAGGCATGAGAATAAATAATGTGATGTAGGCTAACCTAAGCCAAGTTAAACAAATAATTAAGAAATGGTTCATATTGAAAACGAGTCCATAAACCTAATTGATGCAAAATTTTGATTTTATAAACTTGAATTTTGTGAGCCATTTACGGCAGTACAAAAAGACGAAATTATGTCGGTCTGCATAAAACTCTTCCAATGACTTATAGCCAAAGAAAATATGAATTTTGAATATGAAATTTTAATATTATCAGTCAAACATTCGGGTGCGAAATTTAAACTTAATTTTAAGATAAGATAACTCATGTAGTATTGCAGCTAGAAAGTGTCACTGCCTGTGTGCATAAGTCTCCTTAGGTAAAACGCCGAACTGATTTAATGACAGGCTGGTTGATTATTTTACCGTACATATTATCGGCTTTATTTAAACGCGCACTGTTTAATTGCTCGTTTTATTTTTCTTCTCGATATTTTTCTGGAATTGTTGCGCAGTGCGAGCTACAAATGTTGCATCTCCGCGATTTGCGTTCGCGGGTTGTTGCTTTGCATTATCTGGTTCGCAAAGATCCGATTGATCGCAATTTCCAAGTACGCATCGGGTTTGTCTTCTTATTGGCTGGGTGCGGATTCGTTCACTTTTTTTTCGAAGGCTTCAACATCGTTCATAAATAACCACTGGAAATGAGGTACGATCTAATCTTCGTTGACTGATTTTTCTCGATTTGCGTTCGTCGGTTGTCGCGTTGCACAATCCGATTGGATCGTACCTAATGTCCAATAGTAGCACGAACGATGTTGACGCTTTTGGAAGAAAAGGACGAATCCGCATCCAACTATTGAGAATACAAACTTGATGCGTATTTTGAAATGGGGATCAATCGGTTCTTTTTCGATATTTGTTAATTTTGTGGGCTTATTGATTAACACATATAAAAATCATTCTGCAGAATTTTCGATGTGCTAATGAGTTAACGTGGATGTCTTTTATATTGAGACTACCCAAGATAAAAGTTATATTGTACTAATTGAATTCTGTAATATGGTTATATAGTGTGTGTAATTAAATTTAAGAGATTCCCTTAATACTACGTGGCCTAAATAGGCGTAAAGAGAAGCGAGTCGAGTGGGAACTATTTGTAATTTTCGCATAAAGTTTTCGCTGACAGGTTAACCTTTTTTATACACCCTTTATTGAATTAATTTGTGGAGGAGTCTTGATAAGGCAATGTAATCTGACAAAAGTTTACACATTTTCTATAACTAAGCAGTCGTTCTAGCTCGATTGGGTAGACGAAAATGGGCCTGCTACATGAGAGACAAACTATCAGGAATGGTCGGCTAGAGGATAATGAGGCAACTTGTAGTGGTTCAACGGGCGTTTATCGCTAAAACTTATACAAACTATACGATCTCATGATGGAATTTGTCTCAAACAAAATAGAGAATAAATAAATCTCACAACTAAACTAAAAGGTGGAATAAAATTATTAATTCAAAAAAATTATCGATATTAATCAATTATACCTGAAGCATGATAATTCTTTCGTAGAGAAGGAAACAGTTTCAGAGAGATTTGACGGCGTAGTAAAAAATTCTAACATAGGCCATCCAGTAAACAAAACTATGACTTTTCGCCGTTCTCTGGCCTACAATGTCTTTAAATTTCTCTGACATAAAACAATAAAAATAATAATTTCTGCATTAAAAATTTATGAATTTATAAAATCTTATTTACTTTGAGAGGACTAAAAATAATCGTCACTTCTGCTGCTGCAATACAAATACGAAAATAAGATTACAACATTCAACACTGCCAAATTAATTAATTAAATAAATAGTCGGTCTTGAACGTAGTGTCAGCTCACACTGGTGATTCTGCAGTCAGCACAAAAATCATGCGTACATGGGCTTACCCCTTTTATTCATGCTACTTTGGCATATCCTTCTGGATCTGATTGTAGTAATTTACTTCTAGGTACGCAATGCATAAAACATAAATGCATACAAGTTAGCTCCCAGAAACCAAGAATATACAAATATATGATTTTCTTCAATCTTGTCTCTTTTCTTTAAATCATTCTTTGTCTTGCATGGTTTTGTTTTGTTACAGGTACTGATTCCAAATTAGTCTTAATAACCTTCTCCAACCATCACCATTTGTGGATAAACTGGAATATTTCACTCTACCTTAATGATCGACTTTACAATGTATCGTTCGCGCAGTTTTTTTATACGTCATTGATAATTAACTCCTTTGAGTTGATGATTTTAGACTCTTAAAAGCATTTGACCATCAACAATGAATAACCAACGTCGACATCCGTAGTCGTATTTTGGATCCGTCACCTAGCGCACCTCGTTAGAAAAACAAATAAGGCTCCAGCAATTACGTTGTTTCGGTCACGTTTTGCATATGCTTCAATTCAATTGCTCAGAAAATTAACCTAACCCAGAGCCAGATTCGCGCAAGAAATAAGGTAGTCTGATTTCGACATGTCAGAAAAAGTTAAAGTCAACTACATCCAAATTGAGCAGTATGGGACCTTCTTATCTGCCAGGATGGAAGCTGCATTGCAGATGTTGCCTTAGCTTAAAGCTGGCATGTCCATAATGGTGTTTTGTAGAGGCTTATTTTGCCTCACTTTTGTGTGTTATCTAAGTAAATATACTCATATTCACTCATAAATCTCTGATTTAATAAATCGTGCGTCTAAATTATTTTTTTGTCATTATTATCACTTTGTAAAAAGTGTTCGTGTTTTTTTGCTATTTTTATTATGATTATACGGAAGTAAATCATTAGTTACTATTGGCTTTCTTATTACTGTGTATGATAAAGATGAGCCTTGAGATACACCGACAAAAATGCAATGCTTTAACGCCCAAGGATCAGCAGAGACAATTATGAGTTCACTGTGGGTGTGGCGGCAAAACTTGTGCACCTATACTTAGAATGTAGCTTCGACATTTGTCTTTCAACTTCCTTTCTATGGAGCCAACATGAAAAATGAGAACATTCATCGAGAGAATCAGCTGAAGCTTCATAAATTGATTTAAAGAACGGAAAAATTGCATCGTTTTTGGAACCAACAAGGTGTAATAGATTGCTGTCGGTAAAATATTTAGAGCCTTTCGGTAAACTAAAAATTTCACTGGCCTGCGCCGGGCGCTTTATTTTGTGTTATATTCATGCAGTTTTATTTATTATAATACAAAATCATTCACTCACTTTTGTATTATTTTCATCTACAACATGAAACTAAAAAATACCCAGCCATGTTGGAATTTCTCGAAAATAAAAATCAAGTTTAACTTGATATTTTTACTTGATTTTCATAGAAACGAAATTTGAATTGAAAGCAGCATTCTATTTTCAATAATGCAACCAATTCATTTTCAAGGTAACTTAACATACTAGCCTTTAAAAAATTGTTGGTCGACTATAGTCCATCCACTTCACTATCTGTTTTGACAGGATAAAATTTTTTACTGCTTTTGTGTCCAACATATACAAACTAGTCATCTATTCACACGCCATTTTTTGTTCAGTGTCCTAAAATTTCTAAGCCATTTCCTTCGTTTTAAATTTAAATCAATATCATAACAATGGGTTTTTTTAATTTTATCAATCGTCTTTTATACTCTACTCTTTGATAGACAAACTAGTCTTCATTTTAAAACAACAAATGAGCTATAAAATTGGAAATATGGAAGAAAAATACAATCTTTTCAATGCTAATCTTCCTTGCGAAAGCATTTTACCACATGGGATAAATTAATTTAGCTAAAAAGAGCGAATAGGCCTATTTGCACTTAAACAAAAAGGTTAAATAAACGCATTAATTAACACACCGCTTACATAATCTAAGAGTATTTTACCGAAAAGTAGAGCAATATGTCCATTTGAATGCGCAGTTGAATACGTTAAAATTAGTTACGTAGAATCCAACCAATAAATAAATCATAGAAGTATTAAAACAAAATGCAAGATATGATGCAAAACCACCGCATAAATAGATAATCAGGAATTTTATCTATTTTTCCTATTCCTGACCAGATAGAGAACACTGTTTCGTTACTTTTAATTTGAAATTGTTGACAATATAACGCTTTACTTGAATAATCTGTTTTTGAGTCGTTCGGGCTCAATCTTTCTACTACAGCTGCAAATTAGTCACCACTTCTACACGTTTGTTATTGCTCTGCCACACTCCCGTTTAGCACGGTGCTAATTATACAGAAAAACCAAACTCGCGGCTTTTAATGTGATGACAGGATTGGGCTTATGTTGACGGTACGGTTGGATACGATTAAATCACGTGCTACATATTTTGTGTTCCAATATATTAGCATACATGTTTATTACGCAAATCCTTTAATACATAGATAACGCAAAATCTCTGCCTCGAGAAAATGTATTCTTAGTAAAAATCGAAGAAACTGATCTGGAAATACACAAAATAAATAAAAAGTTACCGAGAAAAATGGGAAGTGCAGCATGCAACATTGGAGTCAGGTGTTCCTTTTAAACAGCATAAGGTGTTGCAGAATCACGTCTTTTCTAAACGTATAGAAGGCTGAAATGATTTAACCAACTTTATCGGTAATCCTGAATAATCACCTAAAGTTTTTCTCCTAATTGAATTCCTCCAAAGTTGCCTACCATAAATAACAAAATCTGAAGCTTATTTTGTTACATTAAATGAACTTTGTTTTATTCTATCTAAAGCACAGTTTTAGTCATTCAGATCATACAAATATTTAAATCAGCTTATGTAAAAATATTTTATTTCATTTTATCAGTTGGAATAATTGATGATTGTCTTAGTGCAAGACCGAACAAGATTTTTAGATAATTAAACGAACATTGGTTGCGCAGGCGGTGATAACAATTATTATAATCACGTTTGCGATATTGATATTAACACACTGGCACATTAATTAAATACATTTGTCAGTATAAATTAAGAATTATATAGTGTAGTAAAGGAAATTCATCCAGACCGATTTCGTCCTTATTGGGAACACATTATGTACTGGCCAGAAATTGTCGCGGACAGGGCTCGGACCTGGGCACGTCTGCTTCGGAATCTGGTGCTCTAACCACTGAGCCACCCTGCCACCCACTGCACAGTCTTTAGTTATATACTAACTAAAGTAACTCGGTTAGTCTTTTTCCTTTAAGTGAGCTGATGTGGCATCTTTCTTACTGTTGTATTTCTGGAGTTAAGCATCATTTATATTAAAACTACGACGGCTATGGTTTATGTTTTATTTTCTGTTATGTATATATATATATATGCAGTTAGCATAACCTAATCATCGCATAATAAATGAAGCGCAATTCATCTATGAGAGTGGTATTATCTTCAATAGGTACCCATGAATATCAGCAAGAATCATCGCGGCCGGCGAACGATTCTAGGGTATTTATTTTAAATTCATGTCCCTCATTCATTGAGTCACGGAAGTTGGATATCACACGTAATTTTCAGTTTTATAACAATATGTGTTAGTTGACCAGTCGTACCGTTGATCACGGTAAATGAGGGCAATAACACAAAACAAATATTGATTTATGTTGCCAGAACAAACGAAGCATAGTATGGGACAACCATTTCATTCTTCGTGAGCACAAGTTAGACTATCTAGAATCACCGAGCGAGGCATTTGGTTCAGTAAGGCAGCGCATCCACTACGACCTCGAAGCCGCAGATAGTATTAAAATATCAATTATATACTTACTTTTGTTATTCAGTTCTGCCATCAAATGGATCCTATTAGATATAGTATTTAATATAACGTTCTAACTCGCCATTCCACTTCAAACTTTATGACATAAACTTTGCTACCTGGCGAACAGCTATTCGATTAAAGGATAACAACAGGATTTGATTATATATATATATATATATATATAAATATATATATATATATATATATATAATCCGTATTAAAAGTAATGCATAAGATAGCCAACACATTTCACATACTGCACAGTTCCACATTAGTCGGCGACTCATCAATAGATATGCATATATATATATATATATATATATATATATATATATATATATATATATATATATATATTCTTTATAACTTCATTGCATTAGAAAATTACGCAGTTTATTTTTAAATAGAAAAAAAATGAAAAATCGAGACAATAAATAAAGATCAGAGTATTTTACCATAATTATTAAGTTCTCACAACATATGTTGATATGTATACACAATAATCATACACTAAGTTAGTCTATGGTTTAAGAAAAAAAATATATATAAACATCAAATCCATAAGAAATCCCCTAGTAGCACAGTGTGGATTGTATAAAGACAAATTGTGGCTGGCCAGTTTGAATTTCAGGTCATAAAAAATTCCAATTAGGTTCGACCTGAAGGAAAGTCTAACCAGAAGCATAAGGTTGTATGTGACTTCAAATTGCGGCAATGACGGCGTAATGGATATAGTCCCAGACTACGGAGCATATGTACCCGGTTCATGTATCGTCTGTGCGAGTACTGGACAACACTTGAAGAATTCCAAGACGGACGAAACCGGCCTAATGTATAAATTGCCTTTGTTACCCAATTCAATGTTTAGTTAATAGTAACATAATATATACATTCATAATCCTTCAATTAAACTTCAATTACTATAATTACACTTCAATTAACAAAAAATATGCAAGTTACATGGTGTCAGTTATATAATGACAGCTAGAGAATAGCTAATTAAAATGTTATGTCTTGAGAGATTACAAGTAGGTACCACATAAACAAAAGACTAACAAAAGAACGTAATTTGGTATATAGACCAAAATCGCGTGTCGTTTTCCGCACAAAAGGCGCATTAAATAGAGTCCAGACTCTAAATTAAATGTTCCTAGGCTAACAAGTGTACATGTCAAACTTTGGGCAACAATCGAAGTGTTACTTATAAGGACGAAACATGTCTATTGGGTGAATTTCCGTTGCTACCTGTTATGGTATGGATTTCATACTGGCCATATATATTTATTCATGCATATATACATATATATATATATATATATATATATATATATATATATATATATATATATATATATATATAGATGATCAAATTTCTTTCTTTTGACTTTATTTGAAAATATATTCATCGTGATTTAATTTCACCACAAAAGTAATAGGATAAAATTTTCAATCCAGTTTTAAGAAATGACCTATAAGAAATCATTAAATCAACTACCACCTCTAAGATAATTCATATGCGATAAAACACACATACACTGTACCACAGAAAAACTCTCGTATCAATGGAAAACTGAGCTTGAAATAAGATAAATTTCCTACAAACCTAAATTTCAGTATGCTCTAAATTTATGAAGTTGGAATAAACTGTTCTTAACTAAAAAATTCAAGCCACTGGAGGAATCGCATTCCTTGTGATGCAGAAACTCATATTACTTTTGCTACATATTTATATACCAAATACCAAATCGTTCGTCGGGTTTAAATTGGTTCTTTTCGACGAGAACCGAAATGCTGAGATTGCTTACGCTAAAAAATTGCAGTAAATGTCGACACCTAGTTGCAAATGGCCTTTGGATCCAAAATGAGCAAACTTCTACCGAAACGCAAACTAGTACTCGTATTTTAACCATAGTGTTTGGTTAGTAAATTACTTTAATTTGCATTTGGTAGTAGTTGATATAGCAACCGCATTAATAATATTAGTACTTATTTACCATTTTTATTTTATAGTTGGTATTGTTCTATTCGTAGTCCTAGTGGTACTGGTTAGAGTAGAAAATCGTGCCCATATTGTGACAATGTCAATAATATAAAAAGCATTTGGATTATTAAAAATAATTTACTTACTACATATAAATATATACATTGTTACTATTTTAATATAACGTTTATTGTTGTTAGTCCCTTCATAACCAAAACTACAATTATTGGCAATTAAAACGAGTACTAGTTTTCACCAATAATTTCATCAAACTGGACACGCTCATGTGGTGTTTGCGCATTTGTATAAAATCTACGACGCATGTATAAATTGCCTCTTCTTCTGCCAAGACTCCGAGTAAACTAATGTGTTCAGGGCTAATACAAAACACGTGCAGACACAAACAAACAAATTATGCCTAAAGACAAGCATACACTTTTCTGTTATTTCTAATCTGTATGTGTATATTAATGTATCATTTTGTTAATTCAATTCACACACAAACAAACACACTTTGTAATTATACCGAATGGCGTATAGCTGGTACATTCACTCCGTATTCTTACATGCGTTTATTGATTTCTGCTCACAACGCTGGGTAAATTTTAAATTGGATACAGGTAGGCAAGATATACACGAGTTGCCTAAAATAGCGTGAGCGCAGTAAATAGTGAAGCACACGAAGAGAGGCACACACACATGTTAACGGACACAATTATTATACCCAACACACCAACAAACAAATTAAGATTACGTGACAATTAAGCATCAATACATGCAGAAGTTGATTTAACCGGAATGTTTAAACATCAAAGTTGAAAAGTTTTTTCATTACTTAAGTAATGATATAACACAACCACTCCTTTTCTCGCCATGTTTATAATAGTCTTTCCACTCATTTTATCATTCATATGCATATGTATTCCTTCACAATCTCACTCCATTATACGATCGCTTGAACACTCACTCATTCATTTTAGTATTACTCAATCACTCACTCATTTATGTATTTCTCAATCATTCACTCATTGAATCACATACAGACACACTAAATAACTTATTTGTTAATGTAATAAATCATTTCCTCATGCACTTGTGCACCAATTCACACATCCTACTCTCATTCACTGACTACCCCAATCACTCCCACATTCGACTTTTCTCCCTATCACTTATTCTACTCAATCCTTAAACTCTCTCTTACTCATTTGCTTACAACCATTTGCTATCCTAAAACAATCATTCAATCACTTTTTGAATACTTTTCTTAATCATCTACTCATTCCATACACACGTCTTCACTCATTCAACCACTGATGCATTCACTCTTTCTATCTCTCACTCATCCCTCACTTACTCATGCTTTATTTACGAGCTTATTTGCTGACTCATTTATTCTCTAACTCAATCGAATACTCATTCGAAACCTTCGTAGCTTTTCTTCAATACATTTTATTTATAAACCATTCAATCACTCACTCACTCAATCAGACATTAAAATACTCCTACACGCTGTAACCCATTTTATCACTCAGAAACCACTGAAACATTATTACTTGCACTAACTCATTCACCCACGACCATACTTATTTACACAATACATTACGAACCCATTCATTCATTTCCTACTTTGTACCTTCATTCGCCCCACTCCCCAGTCATTTATTTTCCATTAACTCCATTAGGCACAAATCAATGAGCATAATGCTCATTTGTTCGCTCCCTCTCTCAATAATTCACTCAATTCTTCAATTACATGCTTTTGAATTCATCAATGAGCGACGCATTTATTCAGTCAATTACTCACTTGATTATTTTTTTAATTCAACATTTTGATACACGGTAGCTTATACATCCACTTGGGAACAGATATTTTCGGTCAATAATATATTATATTATGTACGTAGCTACGTAGTATCATTAAAGGACTACAGGCTTCCTAACAAAATCACTTTGAACATAATTCACTCTGATATTTCTAGCCACTCAAAATACCTATCACACGATCATTCAACTGTTTTGACACTTCTTAAAAATTAATTTAACTATCCCAAGTCCCAAGCTCACTCATAATTAACTTTGCACTCAATTATCTTGTAATTAGCACAGTGACTTTATTACTCATACATTCGCTTTCGGTTTAAATACCTTACTCAACTACACAATTATTATATTTCTTCTATGCGTAATAAATTTCTTACGAATCTACTTAGAAAGGGTAGTATTTTGTCAGATCATTTGTCAACATCATTTTCTCATTCACTGATGCCCTTGATTTTTCGATCACTTTCTGGAATACCCATTAATCTACTTGTTTATTCACTTAAGCAAAATACACAAAGAAACTCAAACACAAGCAATCGATAACTACGTCTCTCGATTAAATTCGCATATATATACTTATCTACTAACGTAATTCCCAATTATATAATTAAACGAAAATTGGTTACGCGGGCGGTGATAATTGCTCTAATCAAGGTTTCGATCTTGATATAGACACCTGACTCATTAAGTACATTTATTTCTCCGTATAAACTAAGAATTGTATAATGTGGAAAAGGCAATTCATCCAACAGACCAATTTCGTCTGTATTGGGGCATCATCACGTACTGGCCAGAATTTGCCGCGGACAGGGCTCGAACCTGGGCACATCTACTTCGGAATCTGGTGCTCTAACCACTGAGCCACCCTGTCACACACTATACTACAATAAGCACGAAACTTGCTTACCGGATGTATTGCCTTTTCCACACTATACAATTCTTGGATTATGCTGACAAATGCAAGTACCTAATGGGTCAGGTGTTTATATCAAGATCGAAACCTTGATTATAGTAACTAACACCGCCCGCGCAACCAATTTTTTTAAATTATATAATTTTGAACCACGTTAGTAGATAAGTATATAAGACAATGTTGAAATTAGCGTCGTAGAAGATTCTAAACTACGCAATCTTGGTCAATTTGGTTCGGCTAGATACTGTGACAATAGGGAGAGACATATCAACTGCGTCGATTGGAACCAGATGTACGTTACGACCATTTGAAAAGACAATTATCTACCGGAAATTTAAACGACGTTGCAACTGCTTATCAATGAATGATTTAAAAAATTTAATAACTTATATACATTTGGAGAAAGCTGCATAGAAACTGTGCAGCCAACGATTTCAGTCAAGTGCAATGTATGCGAGCCTACTGGTGGTGAGAGCCACATATCTGATTTTCTATAACGTATACATATATATATATATATATATATATATATATATATATATATATGTTTTTCCGTTCGATCCTTGCTACTTAGTTTGCCATCATGCATCTAGCGGTAGTTTTTGTCGTTATAATGGTTGAATGTAATAGGATAAGTTGTTTAAATCATGTTTGCGAACTTGAAGTACATACCAATCCCATTGTGTTTAACCAGTCGTCGAACAACAAAGTAAAACTACCGCTAGTCGCACGCACTGACGCGTATTGACCTTCGGTGATCATCATTAGAGTACGCCGGCAAGTACAATGATATTGGTGTTTATTTCAAGCACGCAAACTTCATTCCAAAATTAAATAGAGATTTTTTATTCAAGCAGTTTTAAAACCATAAATTAAAAGTAATCGCAAATTGAATAAATTCCTCATGGTCTGAATAAAAATGTAGTCTAATATCCACAAATGTTGATGTATCAGAGAGTTCAATTAGTGACATAAATTCTTTCTCCAGTGCATCATATGCAAAAAAAATATTTTAATATGAAAACGTGTGTGTTGGAGAGTGACAAATTAACGTAGACCTGCATATGACAAATCAATTTGTTGAAAATCTCGGTGTTCAAAAGACCAAAAGAACAAAATGCAATATCATGTTGTCATCAGGTTCAAGCCTTATCGAAATTCTACAACATGCTCTTCGATTATTTTGTAATTGATAAATCAAAGCGATTCAAATGAACGACGTCAATGTTCACTCTATTGTACATTATCGCTGTGGAAAGGAAAGTTGAACATGTAGACAGCTCAAACCGTAGTGTCAGTAGTGTAGCGAATTTAATGCTCCCTACTACGGGGGATATTATTCCAATAGGAATTTCGCGTACTTTGTATATAACATGGTTTGCTTGAACGGAGAAGTTTCGGTGATAACTACGTTAGCTACTGAGAAATATTGCTTTCAATAATTGTAAACAATTACCTGTTTAAATGTACAAGAAACGTGTAACCTCGTATATTTCACCGTAAACGGTTTTGCGATATATATTCTACAGTTAACTCAATTGCGTGTTGTCTCCTGTTATAAAAAAACTAGGTAGCAGAGGTATTTGCTGAATTAAAAGAGCTCCACAGCCAGGTGTAGGGAATTCACTTTAGTATAAAATGCAAACTGTACGAAAGAATCGGCTTAGTGAGAACGGTTTGAGAACTTATGATTCAATATAAGTAGATGAAAAAATTCTACATCAGATAAATTTTAAAAACTCCATAAGAAAAACAACTTATCAGCTCGGAATGCAATGCATAACACAAACGGATCTTGTTTATTGAATTCCAGTGTTTTGTATGTCATAAAATCCACTAACCTAGTTAGAATCGGACTGGGTAGACTGCCACATTTGACATCATCATGACAATATTTTGCATAACGCTTATTTATGCACCCTACAAATGCAACTCATTTTTTAAAAAAGGTTATATAAATAACTATCAATAATGGCGAAAACCAATAAATTCACAAATGGGTGATGTATTAACGAAAAATGCTATCAAGATTCGTAACATTCTCATTGTAACTTACTCGCCGCAACTTTACCTGAAAATATTGGCCAACTTACATGTACTACAAACCGAATAACAAAGACGCAAAGATAGAAGATTCGAGTTCAACTTGTAGCAATAGCCACCTTTGAGGCCGAGAACACTCCAATTGTCCTATCTAGGGCTGAAGTTAATACAACAGAAAGTCCTCGCAGAAGTGCACGAATTAAAATAAAGCAGTCAACCTAATGATGGAAAGACCCTTCAAGCCGCAGAAGTGAATAAATAATAAATATATTTATTTTATCTTTCTAAATGAACGCGCTTTATAAGAGCAAACTCCTATAAGTAATTAATTAAAAATAAAGTATTTTTTGAAATGCGAGCTTTAATAAAATTCATTGTACCCTTCCTGTGTGCAAAAACAAAAAGAAATTTTATCAGATATAAGAAAATTTTCTTTCTCATGGTCTTCTCAAATATCTACTCATGAACATATCTTTATATATAAATTGGAAAGCAAAACAAGATAGAAATATGTGAACAAAGAGAGTGTGAAAACAGAAACCAATCACACTCTCTTTGTTCACATATTTCTATCTTGTTTTGTTTTCCAATTTATATATAAAGATATGTTAATGAGTAGATATTTGAGAAGACCATGAGAAAGAAAATTTTCTTATATCTGATAAAATTTCTTTTTGTTTTTTCACACAGGAAGGGTACAATGAATAAAGTATTTGTTTTGAGTTGAATAAAATGGATTCTGACGGAATGGAAAACTTAGTATGAACACTTTGACCGTGGAGTTAGGGATAATTAAGTCTCGGCTGGATGACACGCTTATAATAAATTCTGAGAGAATTCACATAAAGGACGCAATTGGCGTTCTGCCCGAAAACCACTAGAAGTTAGCGATGCAGTTACACCAAGGTCATTTCCAATTCACTCGAGTACAATTTTGTTCGAAGTAAGCACCGAAAGTGTTCCAAAGAATGAAGAACTCTTTCGTGTCCGACAAACCCTATACAAAAGCTTACGTTGACGACGTTATTATATGAGCCACTACTGAACATCAATTACGTATTCAGTTGCAGATGTTGGCCAAAGGCGAAGAATAGCGATTAAATTTTAATCCAGAAACAGGTCGACAAGTGCGGTTCCTGGGTTAATCAGTTTCGAATTTACAGTCAATCAAGAACTATCCGGTTCCCACTACTTAAAAGCAATTGCGCCGCTTTTTGTATGGTGAAGTTCTATGGACCATATCTCATAGGGATGGCAGCTACGCAACAGCCGTAGTCTAAATAAGCTAGGGCCAAGATACCGTTTTGCTAGACGAAGGAGGGCCAAGATACCGTTTTGTTAGACGAAGGAGGCTCAAGACGCGTTTATCCTATGGAAACAACTTAATAGACGCAACTATTTAGACTTTCCCCGATAGCTAGTATGTCAATTGTTACAGACGCGTCATATATTGGCATAAGAGCAGTGTTACGAGCGGATGGACGACCGGCACAATATATAAGTCGCCCACTCACTGAGACGAAGCAAAACTATAGCGATATATAAAAGAAATTACTGACTGTAAAATGGGCACAACGAAAGTTTAGGTTTTTCGTCATCGGTGGACATGCAGAAGTCATTACCAATCATAAAGCACTAGGGCATTGGCGATCAATGGGTACTGAGTAGAAAAGAGTATACCAGTGGTGTTCGTACCGTATAAAGCGTTGAGCCTGCAAAACAGCCTATTGGTGCGAAAAGAAGGGCCACACAGTACAACTGTTTGTGACAGAGTCCATAAGAACAGAATTGATGACGTTTAGGCATGAAACGTTGGTAAATCTAGGCGCCGGGTGCCGCATTGAGACATTGCAGTCGCAATTGTACAGGCCTGGCATGTCAAAAGAAATTCGTAGAAATTGTCCACGGTGGACTACATTTCAGCGTTGTAAACTACATAAAAGAGAAAGTGTCACTGCATATAACCATTTTCTGTATATTGACCTGGTAAGTCCACTGCCGGTGGCTCGTGGCAGGGTAGCATGCCTTTTTCACGGTCGATAAGTCTAAGCGATGGATCGAGTTTGTACCACTGAGGAAAATCACATTAAAGTGCTTAGAAGAGCGATTGCTATCGATTTTGTGCACCACAATTTTTGCTGCCGACCAGGGTGCACAGTTCGAGTCGAGAGAATAAAATCCGTGGTGTATGGACATTGATATAAAACATTCCCGCGCTGAAACTTTCCACCCGCAAACCAACAGGACAACTGAGCGAGGAAATCGGACGATGAGAGAGGTATTGCGATGCTGGTGCCACGAGACCACAGGACCCTGGGGAGACAAATTTCATTTGGTCGAATGGGCCATGCGATTTACAGAATCAACAGATACAGGATTCGCCCCACCAACTATAGTATATGGGGGCATATTAGATTGCCAGATGAACTAGTATTCCCAGGATCCCATAAGCGCTGCACCATAGAGGATAGTCAAGAGTGCCAAAAACTGGTAACTGAATACTTGAGCGCCACACAGCGACTAGCCTAAGCAAGAGGACCTACACGCACTCGCCTAAGGGTCAGCGACCAGGTCATGGTCGCGAAGATCGTGCCCATGTCACTACAGACTTTCAATGATTGTCCTTTTCGTGCGGAAAGGCTGGACATAGAGCACAATCAAGTTTTCTTTAATATGCCAAATTGACCACGAGCTGTCGCACTTCATCGATTAATTAGAGTGCCAAGGCCGACTCCTGAGGAGGGGAAGAGGTAGCAATGGCCAACGTTGATGACGCGAACGCCCAAATTGCCCTATCTAGAGCTGAAGTGAATACAACAGGCAATTCTCGCAGAAGTGCGTGAAGCAGTCAGCGCAATGATGGAAACAGTAAATATTTTAATCTTGTTTAACTAAATGGACGCGCTCTATACGGGAAAACTCCTATAAGTGATTGATTAAAAATAAATCATTTGTGTTGAGTTGAATAAAATGTCTTCTGACTTATTTGAAAACTTAGTAATAGTGACTGCAGAAATGAACACTTTGACTACAGAGTTAGGGTTAATTAAGTCTCGGTTGGGAATCCACATTAACAACCCAACCAATATAGGTGAAGTCAACCGAATTGGGTGTAGTTGATAATTTTGTGATCATCGGCTTAAGAAAAAGAAATTTACTTAACCCAAAGGTGAACAAGACTAATTTTTTTAGCATTTCGAAACATATAATAAAAAAACTAAACCAAATTGGAAATTTAAAAGATGCACTCATTAATCATGGCACACCGTAATCAAAGAGAACATTTGTTTGCATGTACTAAGCAAAGTTTAAAAAAATAATACTAATTCGAATATTTTTTGTGCAAATCAATAAAAATGATACCCAAGCATATGTTTGGCAAAAGTTATCATTATTGTTGACCTCAGATATTATGCTTGCATGGCCGCGTAAAAAAGTGCCAATAAAAGGTAACAAAAGCGCGATGTTAAGGAAAAAAATAAAGCAAACAGCTAGCCTACATTAAATTGCTCACCAAGCCAAACTTCTTCATTGGAATGGGCTCTCTTTTATAATTGAATAAAACGCCCTTTGAATAGTACGAACATAGGACATACACCAGTGACCTGAAAAGAACTTTTCAATTCGACTACACAGTTATAGTTCCATATAAAAGGCATGCCATTGATAACAGGCAAACTAACATGATATTTACTTCCATCAAGAATTGGTGACAACTACTATGATCAAGGTTGAGGTCTTGAAATAATCACCTGACTCATTAATTGTTTACATATGTCAGTATAAACTAAGAATTGTATAGTACAGAAAAGGCAATATATCCAGTAGACCGGTTTCGTCTTTATTGGGAACTCATCACGTACTGGTCAGAATTTGCCGTGGACAGAGCATGTTGAGTTCCCAATAAGGACGAAACAGGTCTACTGGACAAAATTGCCTTTTCTACACTATACAATTCTTAGTTTATACTGGCATATGTAAGCAATTAATGGGTCAGGTGCGTATATAAAGACCGCAACTTTGATTATAATAATTTTTATCACAGCCCGCGCAACCAATGTACGTTTAATTGGTGACAGTGTTCGAGTAGATTACTGGAGCTGCGCCGAAGTATATCAACGATTTTATAAACGGACAAGATAAATATGAAAACGATTATGGAAATCTTAATGAAAAACCGACTAATTAGTGATGTTTTACTGCTTCTCTTTACGCAATGGCGCTACTGTGCAGCACACCTAGATATGTATTTCTCGATTAGACTTTCAATGCTCCGTTTTGACTATTGCAATTTATGTCTCCAGCTACAGTTTAGCTGAATGCCAATGTGTTATGCCGTCTAAACAGACGTTGCAACCGAGTCTTCAGAGACTCATAAACGAGCAGATACACAAACGTGCTGTTACTCCCTATTTTTTTATTCATATTAACGTTTAATAAGAGATGCTACTAATATTTTATTGAAGGTAGATAGTAAATCATTTTAAATAGACAAAGAAGTTGTCAAAATCTAAAAATTACTACTCAGTACGACAAAGCCGGAGGGCAACAACTCTGTCACAAATATGCTGACAGACTTTCCATACATCGGCAATCTGCCATCCGAATCGCATTAATATTCTATTTACATTTGCCTTAAATGTAACTGTCGATCATTACAATAAATTCCCTTTATTTTCCCCGGGGAATATTAAAAGTCAAATCCTAACATGTTTTACGATTGAAAAGATCAAATAATATCATCCTTTTTTTCTACATTTTAGTTAACCAGAAACTGAAGGGATATACTACCGTCAGATCAATGGTGTAGCTATGGGAAGTTGCATCGCACCCCTCCTGGCAGATGTATACATGTATCACCTGTAAAAAACGAACCTAAAAGGTATAATTGACCAGTGCACACTCTACAAAAGGTATGTAGATGATATCTTGTTGTTCATCTCAGAGGAAGCAGACCCTTCCGAAATCCTCAAACAAGCAAATGGAGTCGATCCAGACATCAAATTCACTCTCGAGGTAGAGAAAGACGACAGTTTCCCATTCCTTGACATCAAACTCACTCGAGAAGCAAACGGAGATTTGACACTGGCCATACATAGAAAATCTACTTTCACCGGACAATACATTCATTAAGACAGTAGTGTGCCAAAATCCTGTAATGTTTCGCAAAAGAGTAGAGTAAACGACCTAGCAAACAGATTTCATGAAGATCTGCTCTGAACATCAAACTCATTGAGTTTCGAGAACTGGGCAAACTGAGGAAAATTTTGACTACTGGACAACATACCCATAGCGGTACATAATCTTTTCATATCAGACGGACAGCAGCATTCGTATTAGAGACGTGTATGTCGCGCCAGCAAATTCCCAATCATAAGACTTACCACTTTAGAGGCGACATACCAACCTCAATAATTGCACGGCGGCTGAATAGAATAACTAAGGACAACTATCCCAGTGTTACTAGATAATATGACATTCAGTACACAGAGAATCATGAGGAGTGGACAAAGATCAATTGCCAGTCTCTCCAAATCATTCATGAGTCGACAAATTTTCATGCTACGTGCGTAGCACATACTATCGGACGTACGAAGAAGCGGTTCATAAGCAGAATCCAGTCAACATCAGACCACAGCATTGATTAGCGAAGGCTAGCCACCGTCAGGATCAGCTATTTCCGGTCATATATTGGCAACGGGGCACCCTGTCAATTCGACGATCTCACCATTTTACATGAGGCGACATCCGAAAAATTATTATTTATCTACGAAGCACTTTACATAAAAAACAACAAGAATTGCAATTATGGCTGAAGAAATAATCCAAGGACAACTTCCCAGCAGCAAAGATAATATGACATTCAGCACACAGAGAATCAAGTGAGGTTGATGCCAAAGATCACCTATGCCAATTCTCTCCAAAATCATTCATAGTCTACAATTTCATGTAATGTGCAAAGGCCGCCATATTGGACGTACGACAGAAGCAATTGATAAGCAGAATCCAGCAAACATTTGCCACAGAAATTGATTAGCGAAGTTACTACAATGTCAGGAAAATCAGCTATTTCCGATCATATATTGGCACGGTAAGCACCCGGTCAATTGACCAATTTCACAATTTTACATAAAGCAAAAATCCGAAAATTATTATTTATCTACGAAGCACTTACATAAAACAACAAGTACCTGACCTAACATTCAAAAGTTTCATCAACATGATATCTATCGACTGGCCAAGTAATAAATTAACAACAATCGATCAGTATCCAGCCAAGAACCATTAGGCCTTCTACTAGAATCAACAAACGTACAATCGATTGGCAACAATGTGAAGTGGAAATAACAGAGGCGCATACGATGACAGAAGTCTCCAAACAATGTGAGCAAGCTTTAACATTGCAATCAACATTAGCGTTGTTACCAAGCGAAAATAGCCAATCTTGCGCAAAGGTGAAACGGATCAACTATACTGCGACAAAAGTGGCACTTGTACATGCAACAGTGAACAATGAAAAAATAGTGTGATCGGTAAGCATAACAGTGAACAATGTGCACAAATGGCTAACTCTCAAGATACCAAAACAATAATGACAAGATCTCAGACATCACTTCTGCAATACTGCGAGAATGACCTCTACATACAAACACGCATACACACAACACAAACACAAACGCATACACACCTCACCAACTAGTCACAACAAGAAACAACAGTAATAACGAGTCAGATTTGTTACCAATAGCATAATCAATTGAAAACCCAAAATGTATAAATATGTATGATTGTATAAGAGATGTTTAGTATTCACGAAATAAATGGCCTTTATCCACTTTGTTATTTATGTGTTGTTTTTCCTAATTATAAGAATACTGTGTTAATTAAAAACGGTATGGATATCATAAATATATATATATATATATATATATATATATATATATATATATATATATATATATATATACAATTCAACAAACTATGATTGCGCGGAAAGTGATAGCAATTATTTAAATCAAGATTACAATCAAAATTCTGAGAAATATTTGGCGACTTCCAAAAATGGCGAAATCTTTCTTTTTGGTAATCTCCTTTACTACTAGACCAATTATATATAAATATAAATATATATATATATATATATATATATATATATATATATATATAACTTAAACCGAGTAATAACTTGATAACATACAAAGCCTAGCAAGTTTGATCCACTCAAATATCAGCCCATATCAAATGATCCATCCATCGGATTTCTAATTAGACTTAATTTAGCATTCGATAAAGTTCCTGTTAATAACGTATTTGTGATTGGCGACGAATCAAATTTTCATGCCTAACATCTCGGTATAATTCGTGAGCTCAAAACCAAGGATTGATTCACGAGATTTGAGATATACCGGACAAAACAAAGTCGAGGTTATAAGTCAAACAATGACTTGCCCTTTTAATTGAACGAATTTGAGGCGAATGTCTTAATTTTAATCATTGATACATGCTTGGAATTTCTGAGCAGATACAGGATGAATTTTCCGACTCTAGAATGCCGGAGGACAAAAATGATTATAATCATAATTGTAGTAATAGTAATAATAATAATGGCAATAATAATAATAATAATAATAATTATAATAATAATAATAAGAAGAAGAAGAAGAAGAAGAAGAAGAAGGAGACGAAAAAGAATAAGAATAAGAAGACGACGAAAAAGAAAAAGAAGAAGAAGAAGACGAAGCAGAAGAATAACACAAATAATAACTATAAGAACAACAAAAGGAATAACAATAATTAACAACAATAATATAAATAATAGTAATAATTGTAACAATAAGAACGATACTACTACTACAACTACTACTACTACAACTAATAATAATAATAATAATAGTAATAATAATAATACAATTAATAATAATAATAATAATAATAATAATAATAATAATAATAATAATAATAAATAATAATAATAATAATAATAATAATAATAATAATAATAATAATAATAATAATAATAATAATAATAATAATAATAATAATAATAATAATAATAATAATAATAATAATAATAATGATAATGATAATAATAATAATAATATTCTTTTGAAATGCGAGCTTTAATAAAATTCATTGGTACAATGAATAACACTATTAACATAACAAAATTATATTTATAGTAATAATACTTATTTTAATCTTAGTTTTTTCTAGGCAAATAACTTATGACAGGGAAATTTTTTTAAATGCGTAAAATCTAAACGAGAAGAAATAGATTTCTAGCTAACAGGGGGGAATCAGAAAAAAATAATTATGTTAGCCTAAAGGTCATTCGGCCAGTAACTCGAGAAGTCAGTGTTCGTAGACGAAAAAGCATTTCCCTTTTTTCATTTATGCAACACTACAACGCTTGGTTATGTCACTGAGCAATTTCCGTCTAAAAAATTCGAATTAGAAAACGTCAAAATGGCAGTCATGTACATTACGCTCACATAAATTCGTCTTCAAACGTTTCGTAATTTTGCATCAGAACAGTTCGCTCTTGTGTTTATTAATATTATATGCACTACATTTTCAGACAACCGTGCAGAAGGATAATTACAATTTTGATTAATGCTATTGCTTTTTAAAATAATGATTCCTTTGAGTTAAATTGCTTGATGATATTTTACAATTAGGAAGAAAATCCGGACGCAATTTACTTATTTCAAATTTATTACATTTTTGAGGCTTTTAATCGAATGTGTGTATATATATATATATACATACAAAACATCCATTTTCTCACAATTCATTGCATAAATAAACTTAGCTTCCTCAGGCATAATCAGGAGCAATAAAAAATATTGAGTCAATTTAAAGCCGACCCAGTTTCTATCTTAAATAATAGGATGTGATCTCGATAGAGACAACAATCCAATTGTATATAGATATTTGTCAGCATAAACTACACTGTACTTTTTATAAATGGAAATTCACCCACTAGACCGGTTCAGCCCTTATTAGGAACTCTTCAAGTACTGTCCATAATTTGCAGCGAAAAGGCTCGAACGTGGACGAGTCTGCTTCAGAATCTGTGATTCTAACCACTGAACCACCCTGCCTACTGGAATAAATTATAGTATTATTGTAAAAAAGGGTGATTTGAACGTGAAGGTTTATATAAAATGTTACACTCCATAAGGAACCAAGTTAGTAGATACATTAATATAAATATTAATAACGGATGAAATTATAAAATGGTAATAAAATTAGTGAAGAGATCGATAATCTATCATCCTTTATCCGTATGTTCATGTCAATTCATCATTCTTACTATTTTACTTGAGGTAAGTTCCAAATCTGATTCGATCAACCTTTACTTTATTCCATTATTTATTGCAGTATTCCAAATGGAGCTTAGTGATGTTTTAAATCTGTCTAATACATTATTTCATCTCTTGATTAGATTTCATTGAATTCTCTAATCAATCTTGCTGATCTATTAAGATTACATATTAATACGCGTCTGAAACCATTACAGTTATTTGTCCGTCCTGACTCTACCGTATGACATGCAAGATCTGATTAGTTAAAATATACATATTTGCATTCAGTTCCGTGATCCTCTCCTTTTACCTTAAATGTGCGCATGGAATCACCAGCATACATAAGGTTACAGTCCTTACATGAAATTCAATACACTGCTGATTTTTCTAATGGTTCGATTTTCGCATTTTGGTTGTGAAGTTTAGAGCCTTCGGAAAATTTTGTTTTATTATGTTACGTACATTGCAATTCAATGCTACCGTTTTGTTTAAACGAACATTGGTTGCGCGGGTGGTGATAACAATTATTATAATCACAGTTGCGGTCTTGATATAAACACCAGATCCATTAATTACTTGCATATGCCAGTATAAACTCAGAATTGTATAGTGTAGAAAAGGCAATTTATCCAATAGACCGATTTCGTCCTTATTGGGATCTCATCAGGTACTGGCCAGAATTTGCCTGTCCTTTCCGCGGTAAATTCTGGCCAGTACATGATGAGATCACAATAAGGACGAAATCGGTCTATTGGATGAATTGCCTTTTCTACACTATACAATTCTTAGTTTATACTGACATATGTAAGTAATTAATGGGTCTGGTGTTTATATCAAGACCGCAACCTTGATTATAATAATTACCGTTTTGTTTTCCTGCTTAATTCGCAGTCAGGTATTACTATGCCCATCCGATCTGCTATTGATCTAACTGACATCATTGACATCACTGACTTCCTATTACGATTAAATTTATTTATGACACTTATCATAGTTGCTTCTATTAACTTTACAGGTTCCCCATTCGGAAAGAATATTTATCGAAGTCTACCTAATTCAATCTCCATACATTTTAAATCTATTGGTCTAAAGCTTATAATTATTATCAATTTTAAGATACCGATTTTTATTCTATATGGATGATTTACCTAAAATTAAGGATGCCTGAGTAAATATCCTTCCTATAAACAACTTGTTCTACTTTCGGTACCATTTCCAATTAATTTGGCATCCAAAAATGTTAGTTCATCACACGATTACTTTTAAAGCGTAAAATTTAGCTCACACGTTTGCTTAATAATGCATTTAGATTGCGGTAGAGGATAGACTAAAATGGTAATAACTTTCAGAATTTCATGATAATGAAAAGTCGAAATATATGCTTTGGATTTTAGGCACAGAATAACTAGTAAAGCATTAGTTCATATAGGATTAAGAGGATGGGCCATAGCAGAATCGATAAAAGATGCTCTCCTATTGAGTCATTAAAAGCATACGTAACGAAGATCCAGATAAGTTAATGAGTGAAATAATGTCTTTCAAACTGGTTTGATAATCTCCAAAGCGTGTGTTCACGCACGCAATATTAGAGAAAGAGTGAGTCTTCTTTATCTATCACGTAATAGTGAATCATAGACGCACACAAACATATATATATATATATATATATATATATATATATATATATATATATATATATAGGTTCGCAACACCTAATACATACTTGCATAGTCTTCGCAACAAAAGGTATTTAAAGAAAACGTCTGCAATAAATAAGAAAACTATGGAAGACAAACAAAGTTGCCTTTTATTAAAAATCCCTGGTTTTTATAGGTATAACTGTATGCAATGAAACATACGCCAAATATTGAGCTAGATTATTGCAGCCATCGCGAATACATAAGCAATAACTTACCATGACACAAGCAGCTTTCCGGACATTCATTGAACACAAGTTTGTTAATTTGTTTTAAATAGTATGCTATAATCATGTAATGATAATCTCATCAAGGCTTAACATAATTCCCAGGACTGAAAGTAAATCGTCATTTCCGCCCATAAAAATTGACTTTGCTAAGTGTATATTGATTACCATGGATTAAGTGACCAATCCCTCTATGCACATTCAGAACTTCAAAACTGCCAGAGAACATGCTAATTATGTGCGTCTTTATTTAAACCTTTGAGCATAAAAATATGTACCCTTCGATGTAGCTGAAGTTCACGTGATAAATATTTAACTACATTACTGGAACATAAGATATATCTACGTGCATACACACACTAATTAACACAGGAATACACATACACATAAATAATAAATAAATACATGCATATATGCATGAAATCATACATACATACATTCATTCATTCATACATACATACATACATACACACACATACATACACGCATACATACATACATAAACACACACATACATACATGCATACATACATAAATACATACATACATACATACATACATACATACATACATACATGCATACATACATACATACATACATACATACATACATATATAAATACGTTAATACATACATACAAACATACATACATACTAACATACATACATACATACATACATACATACATACATACATACATACATACATACATACATACATACATACATACATACATACATACATACATACATACATACATACATACATACATACATACATACTACATACATACATACATACATACATACATGCATGCATACATGCATACATACATACACACATACACACTTACATACAATCCGCGCACAAATATATACACACATACAAACAGACCCAGACACATGCATGCACGAATACTTATTTGAGTACAAAAAACAAATACACTACTACTTTTAGAGTACGCACGGATTTCTTTAGTGCGCGGTAGATTTGCACTATCAGTTCCGCGTAGATCCTATTGATCCCCATTTGCAAGTACGCACTGAGTTCGCCTTTGTGGTGACTGAGTGCTGATTCGTCCCCCTACTTTGAAGGCTTCCTTATCAATCGTACTAACCACTGGAAATGAGGTACGATCTAGTCTTTATTGACTGGCAGCTTCGGTACACCCGCGAAAGTAAATCATAGATACTGTAAATGTGATGATTGCACTGCCCAATTCAATAAACCAACGAACACCAACTATTGCTACAAAAACTACTACTCCTATTACTGCTTCTGCGGAAACCAACCAAATTTTCGGGTTTTACATTGCCACATAACCATAAAATTCATAGTTATGCTGTGGCTTAATATAAACAACAATCCCATTGTGCCTAATCATTCACATGCATTGATACGATCTGCATTGATCATCATCGCAACGATTAACTTACTGGCGAAGATCAAACCGTAATGCATATACAAGGAAAGGGAAATTGATTATGCGGCTCCCACCTCAAGTAGTCTAGCATATATTTTACTTGACTGAAGATATTGGCTGCTTAATTTCTATGCAGTCGTGAAAATTAATTTTCACCATATATATATATATATATATATATATATATATATATATATATATACATATATATATAATGAACCAATTACTTTTAGTCGCTATTCAATTTGTCGTCGTGTTCTGCTGATCATGGAAGGTTAAGAGTTGTCTGTTGCAGTGACCAAATTTGAGGCCGAGAGAAGTCTAATAGCTTTATTTAACGCTGACATTGATACAGTAAAAATGTTACACAGAAGTGCAAGAATTAAGTTGAAGCAGAATCAAGAGAATGATGTGAGCAACAGTTGAGTCTCAGTAATGAATAAGAAATATGAATTATCTTGTAGAAGCAACCACCTATGAATGATAGATTAAAATAAAGCGTGTGTCTATTTAGACGGCTTCTTGTGATAATTTTGAATAGGTGGTCAATATATTTTCAATATAGAGGAATATCTTTATTGCAGAGTTAGGGCTAATTAAGTCACGGCCTAATGAAAAAATAATTTTGAGCTCTGAAGTACTAACATTGTGGGTCATAATGGCGTCGATATTTGCAACAGACGGTAGTTCTGCTGTTGTGCGCTTGATGATATAAAATAGCATTGGCGTTTCTAACAAGCTCGCAAACTTAATTTTTTTAAATTGTTTTCACCATCGGAGCAACAATTTATTGTTTAATTAGAGCTATTATTCAAATGAAAGTGCATTTTTCAAATTCATAAGAAGTGCGGTTCAAAAAAAAAATTATCCGCATTGTCACGGATGAAGATTTAACTACTAGAATTAATTTTACTAATTTACTGTGTTCCATCACTGAAAATAATGTCAAACGGACATTATATACCAGATCTAGATGTTGACTTCGTTTAGCTCTTGATTACTGATCATTTGATACAGTTACCAGTTTTGTGGCTCAGAATATAGAAAAGTAGATTATTCGAACACCATATTTACTCGAAAGAAACATGTTGCACGACATTCAATAGATTAATTACATTAGCTTTGTTGGGCTCAACAAGATATTTGCATCCATTCTCGTCAATTTGATTCCGAATATTTCGGCTTCCGGTTTTGGAAGCCTTTTCCAACGAATGCACATCTATTTTGTCGCCAGTGTATATTATAAAATCAGTGTAATTTCATATCGATGAGCGTACACATACAGACATACACACATATATGACATACACTTACCCAGGGAAAAGAGAGTTATAATTAAGAGTTCTAGCAATACGTATAAAAGAGACCATTTAAACCAAATTTACCAAATGACATATTGATTGTTAAATTGTTTGTGGAATGTGCTTTCCGAAAACGGAAGTCAAAATATTTGGAGCCAAACTGAAGACAGTGGATGGAAAAATCTTGCTGAGCACAACAAGGATAAGGTAAACTTATTTACTCCTCCACTGCTTAAGCGAGTTTGCAGCAGTCCTGTTTTCAAATAGTGGCCTTCAATTGCACTCTAAATAGGAGCCATCCTGGTTTCCTTAATAGTAACTCAGCATCACCATATAACTAACACAGCATACTACGCCGATACATCTAGCAATATAATACTGTTCAACGCAGTTGCAGTCATTTGTTTCAGTCAGAATTGATGTTTCTTTAAAAAATAGAAAAAAAGGAAGACTGAGATATATGTACCACTGGGAAAGATTTAATTAATATATATAGATGCAACAAATGGATATCACTGCATAGGAATAAGTAGGTGCTACATTAAGATGGATAAACATAGTATTCTATCGATAAATTGCACCAATGTTATAGCATTGCAGTGTCGCAGAGGTACAGAAGACGACAAGACTGCAACAGCGAAGGAGTAGAGGATTGGAAAATCTAATTGGCCCAGAGGCTGAGGAAAGGACAAAAATTATAAATAAGTGTACTAATATAGGTAATACATATTTGAAAATAATTTACTTTAGTGATTAATAGCATTGAATTACTGATTAGATCATTATCATATTATGTTTAGATATGTAGATACTTTACTGAAAATAATTTACGCATTATTACGTCAAACAAGGCCATAATATAGCAAGTAACAGTTTAATTTTACTGTGTGATCTTTGAGATAAATTAGGTAGAAATTTTAATCTCTGAATAAATTAATTCCTGAAGTAAGAAAGAACAAATAGCGTGGGAGGAAAATTGCGTTAAAACTAATTATTTGTTCTGCTTCATTTTCGATAATTTGAAGATACTTTGTGTGCTTTTTAATTTGATAACCCAGAAACTAGCTAGTAACATTTATGCTTCATTTATACCATCATTAGGCAAACATGAGAAAATGTGCAAATATTATTTCTTATCTGAGCTTTCTGCTATACGTATGCATTGCGTGTACTTAGATTTCGTTAATTATGGTCATTTACGCCACACAGTCTGTTACATGAATACTATTCAGGTAAGTTGTTAACAATCAGCTTTCAACCAAAAATATACCTTGATTATAATTTTGCCCAAAGTAGTCCACATATAATTAAGCAATAACGGATTGTGCGGGTGGTGGTAACAATTCTTTAAATCAAGTTTGCGACCTTGAAGTACACACCAATCCCATTGTATTTAACCAGTCATCGAAAACCATAACAAAACTACTGCCAGTCGCAACGTACTGACGCGTTTCGACCTTCCATGACCATGATCAGAGTATGACGGCAAACCGACTAGAGACGATCAAACCTCATTGCATATATATGGAAAGCAAAATAAGATATGTGTCTCTGACTTCCAGTAGCCTTGCATACATTGTACGTGACTAGAAATTTCGGCTGCACTATTTCTATGCAGTCACGAACGATGGTAACAATTCTTTAAATCAAATTTGCGCACTTGAAGTCAACACCAAGCCCAATATAATAAACCGGTCGTCGAACAACATATATATACAATGTTGTTTGATCTTCACTAGACAGTTTGCCGTCGTACTCTGATGATGGTCATGGAAGGTCGAAACGCGTCATTGCGTGCGACTGGCGGTAGTTTTGTTATGTTTTTTGACGACTGGTTAAATAAATTGAGATTGGTGATTACTTCAAGTTCGCAAACTAGATTTAATGAACGAGTCCACATATATTTCGGGTTCCTTTACCGGTATCGAGAATTACGCAAAAGATAATTAAACAAACGGGTTTTCGTGATTGACGTTCTAAATTCCGTTAACAAATAATTGAAAGACTATTTAAAACTTCTTTTCAGCGTAATTTGTTAAATATTCACATTCTAAAAGAAAAATATAATATAATTCATTATCAGAACTAAAGGTCTGTCAACTCGATTTAGCATATCTGCAGGCATGAAAAGAGCATCAACAGAGCAACATAACATTATCTAACGATAACGGTAATTTCACGAATTTAATCAACTATTTCGGCGAATAACCAAAAGAAACAAAATAATTCTATCAATACCATTGTTGCTCTTCGAATGCATAAATATTTGTTTTTAATTTTGTTCATTTTCCTGATTATATTCTAGCTGAAGATCAATCAAAATCAAATGATGAAAAATTTTCGCTCATTTGGACAAAATACTGGCAAGAAGTAAATCTATAAAAGTGTCTCAAGAAATACTCTAGACAACAAAAACTGCGCCGTTTGATAGTAAATAAAATTAGAATATTGCAAACAAATTGGTATCGGTAATTATCTTCAACGGGCAAACTTGATTTAAAGAATTGTTATCGCCATTCGCATAATCAATAATTGCTTAACGTAGTGTAATAAAAATATCCTTTTATTAAGTGTTGTAAGTCAGCACTGAGTTCTATACAGCATCACATTAGAGTCACGTCTATCCTGTTTGAAATTTTGTCAAGTTAAACAATAAATCAGACTCGGCCGATGTGAAACAAGGAAAGCCTATTCAAGTATGAGGACAGCACAATTTGCTTTTGAGGACACAGCGTAGTATTAATGAAATAAAGGCACAACTAACACAACAATAATAGGGCGCAAAATTCAGCACGACTACTCGGCAGTGTCATGGTGTATTGAACAACTAGCCATTGAGATGCGTACAGTTCAACAATGCAGCGAATATTTTCCATGTCAACTAAATGGAAAATTCTTACAACCAATAAAAGCTATTAGAAAAAGTTCTAACGGCCATTTAATTTTGTTCAATATGCCTTCAGGATAATAATAGTTGTAAAAATTTTCTAACATATATCAATCAATACACTGAAGTTTTATATATATATATAATATTATTATTGTAGTTATATTATATACGATATATATAATAAAAGTAGTACAAATTTTCTAACATATTAATCATAACACTGAAGTTATACATACAAATATATATATATATATATATATATATATATATATATATATATATATATATAGCGGTAGTGTAAACTAAGTATTACACAAGATGGTAAAGACAATTCATCCAGTAGACGATTTTCAATCTTGTTTGCAACTTTTAAAGTTTTTTTAAACATTTTCTGCGACCATGGAGTTTGTTTTATAATGACAGATCGGGAGTGGCTAGTTAGGACTTCAGGTCTTAAGATATACCAAATAGGTTGCATTTACTGGAAAAGCTAACTGAAATCATAAGTTGGTATTTGACTGAAAAGTGAGTGTAGTGAGTGTAGTGTGTGGCAAAATGGCACAGCGTTATGTGGGATAAACTCAGAAGCAAATATGCCCCAGTTTCTAGTCAGTCTCTATACCATATGTAAAAACATTCATCCCTGGCATCTATACATATTAATTATAACTAACCCTTAGACATGAGTATATATATATATATATATATATATATATCCCACATATTTTCAACGATTGACTAATAGCTTCAACAAATCGTACTCAATAAGCTAGCCAAATAACTGTGCAATAGCACTTACTGGTATCCTCTTAATGAGGGCTGCATCGGTACAATTAGTTCATGAAATACACTATATTTGTCCATTCTAAAGTAACAAAATCTTCTGGAATATCAATGAATTCAATTTGACCATAAATGATTCAAATATGAATTTAAAAGATGATTAGAATTTTGGTAAAATAAAAGTACAAAAACAAAATAATTGTCGCTATGAAAAGCAAAAATTTCAAGCAAAAGCACTTGCAATTAAAAAGATAACGTGAACCAACAAATAAGAAAAATAAAGTATGCCACGGTTTGCGATCTTTCTTTGTCGCTTTGCACTATAGTTTCGCAAACATTCAATTGATCCCCATTTCCTAGTACGCATTTAATTCGAATACGATGTGGCTGGTTGCTGATTCGACCTCCGAAGGCAGCAACCAAGTTCACACTAACCACTGGAATTGAGGTAAGATCTTATCTTCGTTGACTGATGACGTTTCCAACCCTCGTTTCCGCAATCAGCATCAGGCCTCTTACCACACAAACACAATACAATGCTCACAATAGCATATTTAAGCAAATGTTGTAACCACGTTCCGAAACAATTCTATTTATATGCTTTTTTTAATCTCTCTAGTCACTAGTAGTTTAAAGAAAGAATTAGTCTCAGTAATTGAACACCCACCCACCTATACACACACATATATATATATATATATATATATATATATATATATATATGTAAATCCATACACTCTGGCCTTAATCGATATCAGTTATCACATTTCGCGGTAAGCATGACATCATTCAATTCAATAAATAACAGTAAAATACTGTTTGTTGCGGAGACCTAATATATATGCAAGTATGTATTAGGTGTTGCGAACCTAGTAACAAATTAGTTCAGTTGTAATCAGAAGGATAAACCAAAGGCAGCATGAACGGAAAGTACAATCTCATGCACATTCATTTCGTGCTTACTGGCGACTCATCAGTAGGAGTAACAGGTGTTCATAAATTGTTGTAATTCTCAATTTCGGTAAACTAATGCATCAATCAATATCCATCATGTTGGTACCATGTTCCCACTGGGAAACCATAGTGTTACCACCATGTACCTTTTCGGTACAATATTGTTGGTATCGGTTACTAACACAATAGCAAAAGCGTTAGTATCCTTTACAGACTCGGTATATTATATATATATATATATATATATATATATATATATATATATATATTATGTAGTGTGAGTTAGCGTTGAAGTCGCATTGTTGTAGACTTTATATGATGTTAGCTTCACTATTGCAGGTTTACACATAAGTCTAGGAGATTGTACCGTCCTATTATCCCACAATCTTCTACCAAATATATAGTGGTTAAAGGGCGTAATACCGGCTCCTACTGATGAGTCGCCAGTAAGCACGAAACGAATGTGCATGAGATTATACTTTCCGTTCATGCTGTCTTTGGTTTATCCTTCTGGTCACAACTGAACAAATTTGTTTCTAGGTTCGCAACACCTAATACATACTTGCATATAAATTAGTTCTCCGCAACAAACAGTATTTAACACATGGATATTTACGTTTATAGAACTTAAAGATATTTATTTATATATATCTTTAATAGAAGCAACAATGGGAGTAAAATGTCTATTAACAACTATATTTATATTTTTTTAATTATTATACTGTAGAAATATATGAATAATTATTTTTTAAATAATTTTAATCACATTATTTATTTATTATTACATTATTTATAAACCACATCCTATATAGATATATAACAATTTCTCTATATACATATATATATATATATATATATATATATATATATATATATATATATACTTTTGAAATGCGAACTTTAATAAAATTCATTGTACCCTTACTGTGTGCAGAAACAAAAAGAAATTTTATCAGATATAAGAAATATTTCTTTCTCATGGTCTTCTCAAATATCTACTAATGAACATATCTTTATATATAAATTGGAAAGCCAAACAAGATAGAAATATGCAAGTATGTATTAGGTGTTGCGAACCTAGTAACAAATTAGTTCAGTTGTGACCAGAAGGATAAACCAAAGGCAGCATGAACGGAAAGTATAATCTCATGCACATTCGTTTCGTGCTTACTGGCGACTCATCAGTAGGAGCCGGTATTACGCCCTTTAACCACTATATATTTGGTCAAAGAATGTGGAATAATAGGACGGAACAATCTCCTAGACGAATGTGTAAACCTGCAATAGTGAAGCTAACATCATCTAAAGTCAACGACAATGTATCGTCCTATTATTCCACATTCTTTGACCAAATATATAGTGGTTAAAGGGCGTAATACTGGCTCCTACTGATGAGTCGCCAGTAAGCACGAAACGAATGTGCATGAGATTATACTTTCCGTTCATGCTGCCTTTGGTTTATCCTTTTGGTCACAACTGAACTAATTTGTTACTAGGTTCGCAACACCTAATACATACTCGCATATATATTAGTTCTTCGCAGCAAACAGTATTTAACTGTAAGATAGAAATATGTGAACATAGAGAGAGTGTGGAAAATAGAGACCAATCAAATTGCGTGCGTCACATCCAGTTCAAGCTCAATGCTTGTACGTGCTTTTTCTGCTTACATAAATCCGGCTGCAATTTGTTTATCCATAAGGCTTCGTATGTGGCTAGCTCCCTTTTGTTTCTGCATTTAGTAATTACTTTGAATGCTACGTCTGGAGAACATACGTGCGATGTTTCGATGATGTGTTGCGCAATAGCAGACGTGTATTCACCATTTGATTTAAAACAGGCGTTCAAGTTGCAATGTTCTCTCATTCGAGTAATTAACCGTCTGGTCGATCGGCCTACGTAAGTTGATCGCCAACTTGTGCATGTATATTGGTAAATAATATTTGATATCGAAATTAACGGCTGTTTCTCTTTGATTGCTGGTAAAGGAAAGTGTGTTACCCTAAATAACACTCGTAGTTTGGCTGTATTAAATGTGCGTGTTAATGCTGCTTCGACTTTCTTTTGTGCCATTCAGTAAACTGCATCCCCTTAAATGGGATGTTTAGGTAGACGAGAAAGATGACTGTCTGCCTTTCCTAGATGTACCATTAAAGAAAGAAACTAACGGTAAATTAAACAGAACAATTTACCATAAACCAACATGGTCTGCACAGTTTTTGCATTACAGCAGTTTTGTGCCATTTCAAAATAAATTATCAACAGTTCGTGGTTGCTTTTCAAGAATTGATAGGTTGGTCAGTCAAGATTCTAAAGAAAATGAATATAATAAAGCAATTAACGATTTCATGTCTAATGGCTATCCCAGACAATTAATTGAATCAATTTTTAAAAGGGGAATAAAACAGAAACAGACGTATATCTGATAAAATTCTTTTGGTTTTTACACACAGGAAGGGTACAGTGAATATATATATATATATATATATATATATATATATATATATATATATATAATAGCAACATTTTACGTTCCCCTTTAAAGTAAAGTGCCTGTGGTTAACCACGAATATATTCTAAAAACAACTTTAATATTTATTACCTTATTCAAACCTTATATAAATATATAAAATACATAAAAATATGTAGAATAACATATAGATAAATATAAGCAACCGTATGAGATCATTAAATGTCAACCTTATATATTTCATGATATATATATATATATATATATATATATATATATATATATATATATTAGCGTATGCATTTACTTTTTATAAGCATACTGTCTATTATTCCCATTTATAAATCTGTATACAATTTAATGAATGATGTTTTTGAGAAAGATAATGGTAAAAGGAAATAGGAATGTTTTCGTACTAGGTTATTGTCAATCAGTTTCCAATAAAATGCGTCTCTTACTTAGGTTTATAAATACCTCCGGCTCATCAGCTTCCCATTTTCCGAACCTATAATAGGCTGTATTAAATAATGGGCCTAATGATTTCTCCACCGCTGTTACATTCATTATATCATTGCCCGATTTCATTCCAATCGACTCTCTAATTCGTCTTGCTAATACGTTGTGCTTGCATAACTCGATGTGTTTGCATCCAACACAGTCTATTTTATGACCTGTTTACGTTGAAAGGCTAGCTAGATCTAATTTTTAAATGTGTCCGTAGTTCCAAGCCTTTTTGTTTTCTCTTCTATGAACTCTTATCGGGAGCACTGTTTCGCCCATATACCTGAGCTTGCAATCTTTGCAAGGTATTGCATATACTTCTGATGTATTGAAGGGTTCTATCTTTTTCTTATAGGTTAGGTAGTTTATTGTATATGTTAATTGATTGCGTTAAAACTTTTTTAATATTGTATTTAGCTGTTATTATTCTAACTTTCCTGTTCAATTTCGAATCAAGTAATACCACAATTTTGCGTTTTTCCAGGTCTGTTGCCTTCTTTACTTGGTCTATCATATTACCGTTAAATCTCAGCAACATCACCCTCATTAATTTCTGTATCATAATTGTCGGATATCCGTTTATTTTGAATATTTCTTTTAATCCCATCATTTCATCATCTATATATTTCAAATCACCTATTCTAAAACTCCTTAATATCATGGTTTTAAGAATACCTATTTTCATTCCATATAGGTGGTTTGAGAAGCAATTGAGATGTCCCGAGCAAGTATCTTGCCTAAAAATATCTCTTTCCCATCTGGGCCCATTCCGTTTTATTTTTACATTCGGATGTTGAATCAGCCCCTAGGCACAAACAATACGAACTCAATGCGTTCTTGAAAATGGAGATCAATCGGATCTTTGCGAAACTGATATTGCAAATGTTAGCCTAAATGCTTTAAATTTTTCTGCATCATATACCAATCTGCCATTTTCTGTAATAATGTGATGGTTATAGAACATTTTATGCTTAATTTGGGCTAAAAAAAGCACGTGCGTTTTTCAGTCATTTTTCTATTTTTACGTATATGAATGTAAACATGCTATCAATTGTCATTGTCTAACGTGTTAGATTAACTATTTCATTATTTTAAAACTCTTTCTAAATTGAAAAGACTGTTGCTGAATAGCCTAATCATCGAGATACATGAATTTTTGGTAAACTAATAAATTTCGTTACTATTTGGTCCATGAGAAAAGTTGCTATTACAGACAAGGCCGAGTGGCAACTAAGTGAAGTGAAGTGAATTTAAAAGTATACCTATCATTCATAGACAGGCAATAAAAGAAATTATACTCCAGACAAGAAAATATGTGGTTACAATAGCCGTATGGGTCCGTTGTATTGAAATATTTTGTGAATTGGCAGCAAATTTCCATGGATCCCAAAGCGCATAAAAGATTTCGGTTAATGAATAGTTCAAATACTAGGCATAACGCACCTCAGAAATTCGCGATAAAATCAGTCTTAAAGGATATTTTCTTATGGTTATGAGAGTGTAAGAGAGAATCATATTTGATTACGTCCCCTTATAAATTTCTACTCAATCTGTGTTTAATTCTCATTTACCAAATTTTATGGTCATATTGTTCTTCAACTGCTTTTATTACAAAATATTTCAATGTTTATAAAAATGATTAGTTCTGTAAATTCTCGGTTGAGATTTAGAAAAACAATTAGCAATATCTTACCAAAATAAAAATATTTTTGTCATAGCCTTTTGAGAAACATTTATGACTTATACATAAATGTTTTCTCTTGTGGTCTTTTTGATTAGAAAAGGGAAAAAATCCCATTAAGCTAAAGAAAACAATATGACAGGCAAATTTGAAACTCGTTGCTAAATCCTAAAATGGATACAGTTTAAAGACCTACTTAAAAGAAATATAAAAAAGTATATATCGAAAACAAAATAACACAAAATGGAGAAGGTAAACAGTGAAATAATATGATTTAGATATTGTTTGTTGCGAAGAGCTAATATATATACAACTGTGTAAAAGGTGCTGCGCACCTAGTAATAATTTCGTACAAATATAACCAAAGGATAAAGAATAGACAGAAAGAACCGAAGATATAATCTCATTTGCACATTTGTTTCGTGCTTACTGACGAATCATCAGTAGGAGCCGGTATTACGCCCTATACCCACTATATATTTGGACAAAGAATGTGGGACAATTGGACGGTTCAATCTCCGGTACGAATGTATTTACCAGTATTAGTAGAGCTAACTTCATATAAAATCTTCGACATTGCGACTTCAAAGCCAACTAACTATTCGGCTACCATAGCGTTGTTATCAGGTACTGACTCAACAACCATAGTGTACATATTCAGGCTTGGTATATATTATATTTATAGTGAGTTGGCTTGGAATTCGCATTGTCAAATACTTTGTATGAAGTTAGCTCTACTACTGCTGGTTTATACATTCGTATAGCAGACTGTGCCGACAAATTCTGCATCATTCGTTGACTATTATATTACAGGGTGTAATTCCGGGTCTTACTGATGAGTCGTCAGTAAGCACGAAACAAATTAGCACATGAGATTATACCTTCTTTTCATGCTGTTTTTGGTTGATCCTTATGGTCATATTTGGATTAGTAAGATAATGGAATTTCTAGAAATTAATGATACAGTTGAGTAAATTGACATCTAACCGTTTTAAGACGCTAGTAGCATACTTTTCAAAAGTAAAATAAGTAATCAAATTATGTAATGTCCAAGATCATGAATATGCAGACAGGAAGGCTAATTTGTTGAACGATTATCGAAAAGAAACTCAAACTGAGCAAGAACTAAATACCAAATGTTGCACTAACAAGTACCGGCATGCATATTGGATAAAATTCCTTTTCTACATTATACAATACTTATTTTGTACTGAAAAATGCATATATCAAATGCAATTGGTTGTTATACCAAGATCACTTCATTTAAATAATTATTTATTACCACTCGCACGATCAATATTCGTTTTATTTATTTATAAAAGTAGAGTAGAGTTAAATCAATGGTGGGTCCAAAGCCTAATGTTGGATTAGAAATTTTACACAAATTAAAAACGTGAGTTCATACGGAGGCTGGAGGATAAAGCAAACTTCGCAGACAGAAATTTAATCTCAGATTCATGCATTTCGTGCTCACTCCCAACATTTCATTTGGAAGCTGCAGTATGCCTCCAGCTCACTATTTATTTTGTCAATATTATTTGTTAGTTTTCAAACACAAAAAATTTATCAACCGAAATTTGATTTTAAACATATTTATCAACTAATATTACTGGAGATAGGAATATAAAACTAATCAACACTAAAAAGGTATACGGAAGCAAATATATTAGTCCGAAACGTTGAAGAAAGTATATTAGTAACTTAACATAGTTTTACATGGGGCTTGAAATACCCAATGTTAATGCCGATGCATGGACAAGTTGTTTTTGTATGCACAGTTCTGGACAACGTCGATTTATTGAAACCGCTTCCAAATAGGGAAGTATACAAACTCACCAAGGTTTAACTGAAATTGAAAAGCTCTTATTACGTATAAGGTGTTGCGCACCTGATAATAAATTAGTTCAATTGTGACCAGAAGGATAAACCAAACATAGCATGAGCGCAAAATATAATCTCGTGCACATTCGTTTCATGCTTACTGGTGACAAACTAGTAGAAGCCGGTATTACGCCCTTTAACCACTATATATTTTGATGAGGGACGTGGGAAAATAGGACGGTAAAGTCTCCTATACGAATGTGTAAACCTGTAGTAGTGAAACCAACATCATATAGTCTTAAAGAATCGACTTCAACGCTAACACACTCCATGTAATATATATACTGAGTCTGTAAATGATACCAACATTAAGGCTATTGTCTCAGTACCCGATACCAGCATTATAGTACCAAAAAATGTACATGGTACTAATATTATTGTCGCTGTGTCGGTACATGGTACCAATACGATGGATTTCAATGTGTCCTATAGTTTACCAAAATTGAGAATTATAACTATTTTTGAACATCTGTTACTCCAGTAATTCCATACACTCTGACATTGATCGATATCCGTTATCACATTCCGTGATAATCATGACAGTATTCATTTAAATATATAGGATATGTTGGTACCATGTACCGACACAGCAACCATAGTGTTAGTACCATGTGTGTTGTCGGTACTATAATGTTAGTATCGTGTACTGACACAATAGCTATAGTGCTGGTATCCTTTACATACTTGGTATATATATATATATATATATATATATATATATATATATATATATATATATATATATATATATATATATATATATTATAGAGTGAGTTAGCGTTAAAGTTGCATTGTCGAAGACTTTATATGATGTTAGCTTCACTTCTGCAGGTTTACACATTCGTATAGGAAATTCTACCGTATTACTTTCCCACATTTCTCGCCAAAATTTAGTGGGTAAAGGGCGTAATACCGGCTCCTACTGGTGATTCGCCAGCAAGCACGATACGTATGTGCACGAGATTATACTTTCAGTTCATGCTGCCGTTGGTTACTAGGTGTGCAGAACCTAATACATAATTGCGTATATATTAGCTCTCCACCACAAGCAGTAACTAACCGAAAAGGGCTTTTTTGGAATTTTGTATTTTTACAGGACAAAACATTCTTAGTTAAAGGTATACGTGCAGCACCAAACTTATTTTGCACCAACTAGGTTGGCATGTGCTGCGACAAATATAAATTCAATCCTCTACTGCAGCTGTCTATATATGATTATGCACGGGAACAATTCCAATTTTAGATAAAGTTAGAAGCAGATTGAAGTGTAATTTTATCTTTCGCATTGAGTAGAAGACGTTTAGTGGTAGATGTTATCATAACTAAGCAAGCTGCAAAATATTTGAAAGCCAAAGCGGAACGCATTCTATCTTCTATGCTCTTTATTGCCTCCTCACAAAAGTTTCTTATCAACAGTACAAACATTCACGAAGTGGTTTATTATACCCTTAGGCTTATACTTAACTATAAAATACGATGATTGATACACATATCATTTAATTAAGTCTGCAAACAGTCTGATAAACAAATGACCAATGTTCTGTTACATATTGTCTTCATTAAGCCTGTTTTATATTTCAAATGGTAGTAGCTGTTGAAATGGAAATATTGCGTTGTCTATGTTTTCTTATGGAAAACTGAGCCGCGTAATGTGCCATCATTTCTACCTTTATATGATTAAACGAAAATCGTTTGCGCGGGCGATGATAACAATTACTAGAAACAAGGTTGCGATCTTGATATAAACACATATATTTGTCAGTATGAACTAAATATTGCATGGTGTTGAAATGGCAATTTGTCCAGTAGACCGATTTTATCCTTATTGGGGACTCATCGCGTACTGCCCAAAATTAGCCGCGGACAGAGCTCGAACCTTGGCACGTCTGCTTCGGAATCTGCTGCTCTAACCACTGAGCCAGCCTGCTGCACATTACAGACAATTTGTATTTATATACTAACTAATGGAATTCGGTTAGTCTTTTTTTAGGTGGAGCTCATACGGCATTCATTTAGCCCTAAAATTCCAAATAACCATCCCTAATCTGTCATTACTGAACAGACACCACAGTACATGGAGAAGTGGTACTGAAAATGAACATTAGTTGTGCGGGCGGCAAGGTAGCTTAGCGGTTAGAGAACAAGATTCCAAAGAAGATGTGTCCAGGCTCGAGCCCCGTCTGCGGCAAATTCTGGCCAGTATTGGATGAGTTCCCAATAAGGACGAATCCGGTCTACTGGATGACTTTCCTTTCCCAGACTATACAGTACTTAGTTTATACTGACAAATGTAAGTACATAATGGGTCAGGTGTTTATATCGAGATCGCAAACTTGAATCTGGTAGTTCTACGTTTTAACAACATATCAAGAAAAGCTAGAGTATCATCCACCTCGTTTTCAATCGTAAATCTAATATCCTGATGGCATTCATTGAATGTATTAAACATTGCTCCAGAATGCAAACGACTACCACAGAAAAAAATATATCGCCAACATAACAGTTTTATAGTATGACTTTACTTGATAAATCAAAAAACAAGTTGTCCAAAAACCGGAATTGCAATGGGGCTTATCAAGCACCAAATAAAACTGAGCTTCGTAACGTTTTGTCTATTTTTAACATTTTGGAATAATAAATCTATTTTGTGTGCATTTTCAAGGCGGACTTCTTTTCTATTTAAGCGTAACTTCTTTGTTTTCGTTTTGATTCATATCACCAGTCTGATAAGTTGACAAAAGTGTAACTTAAAATGGATTTTGAAAATTTATATTTGGTAACAATGCTTTTTGCATTTGAAGAATAACTAACCTACGAGCATTGTCGTTAGATGTGAGCATTTAGCAAGCATGAGTCATGTGTTCATATTGTAAGCATGGGTAATGTCATCGTATCTAGGACTTGTGTTAAATGCTGGCTAAAATTAATGTGCATATGCAAAAATATTTAATCTATAAGATACAGTCATTGTAAATATTGCACAATATTGAGGTCACACAACACCTCTTAAATGCACATAGGAAACTGACGAATGTTCAAACAAAAACTTGCACATAATCGATCATTTTAAAAACAAATATCGTATGTACAGTTAAACGAGTGAGCAGTATTTACAAAAGCATTAACTGATCGAAAGTAGTTATCAAACCAGACAGACTTAAAGAAGAATGCTCTAAACAAGCAATTGAGGCGATGAAAAACAAACCATGCTAAAACTTCTATAGCATTGAGAAAGTAATGATTCCATGAGGCTTATCATTAAAAGAATCATCAGCGTTTAAGCTTCAAAAAAATTTCGCATTTATATTTTTGAAATGATGACGATAGTGCATTTATTACTAATAATGCACTAAACGATGATTTATTTTATAATGACGATCAAAGTAAAGACGTTGATAATGAACAAAAATAGATATACTGATATAATTATGGATAGGATAGTGATGATGAAAAGAAATTCTTTCATAACGTCGATAATAAAATAGTGAATGCAAAATATTATTTCTAATATATTAATGATAATGAAATTATGGCTTGCGATGTTGATAAGACTTATGTAAATAATAAAGTCACGATGATGCATCAACGAATGTCCGAAAAATTATATTGATAAATATTCTGGATACAGCAACAATGATGACAAAACTGATAACAGAAACGATTATCTTAATTATATGAATTGAGACGGGAGGGACATAAAACAGAAAAAGATATTATGATGTCGATAACGAAGTCAAATATGATTTTGGATTAAATTTGATCATTTTGAATATGATTTCTTATTTATAAATTATTTAGTTGATATCAGTACATATAGAATGTATCGAATTCAACAAAATCAAATAAAAAAGTGATCGTTGTTTATCTCAATTCCATACATTTGATTCAAATCACTGTCATCTTCAAGCACACAATCGATGATTATTTCAGTGAATAACTTAAATACATACGCCGAAAGTTGCAAAATATTTAAGTTATTGACTGCATAAAAATTATGTAGCTGACATTTCATTCAAATACAATGAGTTTTTAAAATTAAGTTTGGCAGTCTTATATAAACATCAATCCAATTTTATTCACCCGGTCACAGAGCATAGCACAATTGTCAGTCACACGTAATGACAAGGTTTCCCATTCGTGATTATCATCAGATCACGACGGGAACCTGGCCTGCGATGATAAACTCATAATTCATATATAAATTACGGCAAAGTACATTGGACTACCAGGATTGAGAGGTAGTCCTCGATGTTCAATATAATATATTTGCATTGTCGTTCGATCATTCTTAGATGGTCTTTCATCATTTCCTGATGATAAACATGAACGGACGTAAAGTTTCAGTACGCGTGACTGGCTATAAATTTTAAATTTTGTAACGAAGTTGAAAAGAATATGATTGGTGTTTATCCTATGTATAAAAACTTTACCTAACAAAAAAGGCCGGAATATTTACAATAAAGCTAAAATACTTATGGCTTAGCTACTAAAAGTATTAGCAGTATCTAGACATTGTCTTTGCACTATATTAGAATACTATATAGAATATCAATGTTTGGTGCACAATTTATGACTAAATTAGTTTTATATTTTAAAATGGAAGAATAAATGACAACAAATAATGAAGCAAGTCTTAATTGCAAAAAACAAAGTATTATCTTTTTATTTAAGACTGTCAAATGTTCCATGTAGAACATTTTCAAAGCAACAATTAAATACTGTAAATGAATTGAATTTCGCTTGTTTAGTAAAAGAATTGTTACAGTCAGGAACAAATATAGATATATCTTTGCAGATCTGACTTAACATAACTGGGTAGCGTTCTCTTAAATAAATTAGAAACAAATGGAAAAGCTCTTTAAATCGACTGGTTAAATACAATGGGATTGGTGTTTACTTCAAGCTCGCAAACTTGATTTAAAGAATTGTTACCACCACCCGCGCAAACAATTACTGTTAAATGGAAAAGTTATCAGTTTTGAAACAAAAGAGAATTTGCTCGCCAACCTACCTGCACACTTTGTTATAGAAGCAATTTATCCATATATAGATGTTTCAGAGATACATTTTCATTTGGTTACTATTTCATTTAGACTATTATTGTGCATCTGCATAGTTTGCAGAACCACAAGATATGTAACGACCAGTAACGTAATCTGGTATAATATAAATTAATAGAGGACTAATAAGCGTTCAAAACACCTGTTTGTACAAATTCTAATACCGAGAAAAATTTCAATGGGATTCCAAGGAGTTGGAGCATTTTTGAAATTGGCCTTTATGCAGATTAAAAAGTTTTTATTTGAGCCTAATTCCATAAAATATTCCATATTGGCGGAGCCAACTTTGCTTTTGCTCATGGGGCTATTTCTCAATTGTTTCTGTACAAGGAGTACAATTAAGAAATGTGCTCAGATGTCTTAAGTTATCACCCTGTAATTCATCTAAAACATTATCAGTAACAGTAACATCACATTAACAGATAATTTACTATGAATCTTCAACAAATGAGAGCTTTTGAAAGCAATATTAACACCAAGCATAGATAAGCTTTAACTCAGAATAGATTTTACAATATTAATGTAAATAATAATAAATTTATTTGGCAACAAATGCCAAATCAAAAGTAGGATATGTAGAGTTGAATGAAATTGTGACTAGCAGTGTTTAACGATAAAGATTGAAAGAGTTGTGAAAACGAAGCGCTTTCATCAACTTCGTGATAGGTCGTTCTGAGGAGAAAGAAATTCAATGTTGTTTGGTGAAAGCTCCAGATGTTTCTTACCAAAAAGACAGATCAGTTTTAAACTATGTAAAAATTTATAAATATAATAATCTAATGAAAATGATTTCTTTAACTGTGAACATGCTTTTGCGAAGTACAATAATAATGCTAATGATGATTTTAATGATTATGCTGATGCCGAGGAGGACAATGATGTTGAAGATGATTGAATAAAGTGTTAATTTAATTTCGCAAGGTGACAAATTAAATGTTTAACAAATGTTTTAATGATTATTAACCATATAGTTTATAACAACTAGTTTTTGTTGTCATTTGATAACTAACGTTGTCAACGGGAGCAGAATTACGACATACTTCATATATAAAAAGGTCAGAGCTGACGATTTTCTGCAAAATAGTTGATGAAAAAGATGAGCTTTGTCTTCCATCTTGCAGTTTCTATATTTACTATATTTAATTCGGCTATGAATAATGTCAATTTTTTCGTTCGTTTAACAAAAATGAATGTCTTCATTTTGCTTGATAGAGAATTTCATGATTTTATATTTTAAAGTTAACTGTGATAAATCTCTATGAGAATCCTAAGTTTATTGATGCTTTTATTTGTATTTAAGAGATGATACTTATCTAATGGACTTAATTAATGGTTTCCACATAGTCAATTTCATCGTTATTATCACCAAAATTATTGTCATCATTGTCATCAACATCCTCTTCATTCACATTAGTAACATTACCATCATCGACAACAGCATCATCATCGTAATTGAAATTGTCCATAATGGCAGAAGAGGAAACGATTTTGGTCCAGAAACCAATTAAATAAATAAGATATGGTATTCAGATTACCTCATCTGCGTTTTAACTATCGCAGTTTTTATTGTTCCAGTAGTTTTATTTCTTGAACAAAATATTTCGGCTGCCTTTATCGGAAGCCTTCTTCAGTTGGTCCATCCTCACCTGTTTTACAAATCAAGCTAATGAAACAACTATTTTGTTCAAGAAAGAAAACTACTGGAATAAAAACTGCGCTTGTCAAAACGCGGATCAGGTAATTTCGATTAATCCAGGTTCGAAAAATATTTTCGTTTAAGGAACATTTAGCGTGGTATTCAGATACTGCTTTACAAACGATCAAGAATTATCTACCTGTTCAATGTATTTTATAAAGTCATCGCTATCAACATTGTAAAAAATAATTCAATCGAAATTACTGATATAAGATGTTTTATAGTAAAAGTTTAAAGTTGATTATTTCAAACCAATGCTCCCATTTAACAAAAATTGATTGCGCGGGTGGTGGTAACAATGCTTTAAATCAAGTTTGCGAGCTTGAAGTAAACACCAACCCCATTGTATTTAACCAGTCTTCGAACAACATAACAAAACCACCGCCAGCCGCAATGCACTGACGCGTTTGGACCTTTCATGATCACCATCAGAGTACGACGGCAAACTGACTATTGAGGATCAAACCGCAATACAATGAGGTTGGTGTTTATTTCAAGCTCGCAAACTTGATTTAAAGCAATGCTCCCATTGTTACGCATGGTATACATGCTCCGTGGGCTTTGTAACAATTCTGTTCATATTGGGCAAGATACCACCAAGCTAGAGCAATATATGTAATCGGATTCTCGTATGTTTCACAGCCTTACTGGCTATCCATTAGAAACAGCCGGCATTAGGAACGCCATGCATAAAATGTAGATGCATATATAGCGGTTCATTGCAAAACATAAAAAAATTAATAGATATTTACTCCCGTTACTTTACAACCAACTTGAAAAATTAATTGTAAATAAAAACGTCAAATATTAACTTCCATAGAATAAAAGTGACACCAATTGTACAATTTACTTATATATTCTTCACTGCAGAAAGCTAAAATATGTGCAATTGCATGTTAGGTATCGCGTACCTAGTATTAAATTAGTTCACAGAGAAACAGAAGGATGTAACAAAGTTTAATCTTATGTATACATGCGTTTGACACTTACTGTTGATTCATCAGTGGGAGCCGGTACTACGCTACTTACTCACCATATATTTGGTCAGTAACCACAGAACTCCTTGACGAAAAAATCTTCTATGTGAACGTGCATTTGAGCAGTAATGGGGTAAATTTCATAGTCTTCGGATATAGGATTTCAAAGCCAACACGTCGTATATAATATATATCATTTGTTTTTGCTGAATTTGGTATATCCTTCTGGCTCTATTTGAGCTAATTAGATACTAGGTACAAGTCAATTGTTTCTTTAAGTGAAATATATGGCTTTCTTCGACAATTAAATAAAAAAATTTTATTAACGAATTCAATGTGAGATATTTATAGCATTTATCAAACTTACTGAGGACAACTTCAAATTTTTTATATATGCAATGTTGACATGACTACAAATACTTTAAATCAAGTTTGCGAGCTTGATGTAAAGACCAAGCCCGTTGTATTTAATCAGTCGTCAAACAAAATTTAATCGGTAATTCCCTCCTTTAAACACCGCATCCACATAATGTAAACCGAAGCGAAAAGCCTACCCAAAAATATTATTCACGTACACACAATAGAACTACTTCATGCAAATGATTTCAGATTCGTCTATTAAACAGGAACTACTTAAAAACGATTCTAATGAACTAATTAAATATAATATTATATAATACATAAGAATATTACTGCAGTATTATAGTCCAATAAAACTTATTGACGTTGTTTTTACACCAACTCATGACACCCTGATCCAGCGTGACTAGGTTAAATAAAGTTTCAGCTAGTCTTACGGTGCTTAGCTGAAATAAAAGGACACGATTTCGCAAAATCTACAAATGCATTCAATATCAATAAATTTTATCCTTTATTGTTTCAACAACTTCATTCATTCCTGGTAATAGATAATTGAGGATAAATTTCGTTTATTTTGACTAGAGAAATTAATGAACATTGGTTTCTAATAAATAAATTTTACTACAACAAAACGCAGAATGCTTAGATTTGAAAACAAATATTAACGCCAATATGAGGACTTATTTTTTAATACTAAAAAATTTCTTTATTTTTCTAACACAACATGTAGTAAAATATTACATTTTTCGCATCGAAAAATCAGATTAAGAAATACAAAATAAAGCTAGCAACTTGAAAAATTGAATAAAACTTCATATATCACAAGTGGATTACCACACGTTCAAATGCTTTCACAAAAATGTTCCTATGTCGTTTTAATTTACTAAAAACGAAGAGTTTAAGCTATTCAATTAGAAAGTGTTTGTGTCTTTCATATCTAAATATCCTTTTATTTGTCAATCAACCTAATTAAATTTAGGTCACAGAGACAGGAATAAATAGTTAATTAGTTTCTACACGTACCGAATAATAAGTGAAAATAACAATATTGACTTGAAGATTAACTCCATATATATTAGTATACCGGTAAATTGTAGCTAATAAAATAGGCAAAAATACTGGAGTCATGCAAGAATCTGACTACGAACTAGGCATAAAACACGATAGCACTGAATTACAATATACATCCTGTTTTAAAACAAACTCCTAATCTATGCGCTAAGCCTCCCGGCCAAAATGAGAAAACTGAATCATTAGAAACATCAGCACAGTATAAAACTCTATTTAAGGACTGTAATCTTACGTACGTGAAAGAAACCAAGCGCCCAATTAAGGTAAGAATAGGGGAACAGAACTGCATGTAAAAAATACATATTGCACGTCATACAGTATAGACAGGACGTACAATTAGCTAGGATGGTTGTAGACAGGAATCAAGATGTGGTCGTAATAGTCCGAAGAGATTGATTACATTAAATCGAGAGATGAAATAATGGATAAAACAACCTTAGAAAAATTACTCGGTTCGATTTAGAATAAAAAGAGTAGGGAGTTAAAGTTGCACGAATCGGAATCTGAAACTTGCACAAGTAAAATAATTAGAATGTTGGATTGTCATTAACTTACAGATAGTTGAAAATGATTAAACAACTATCAATTAAATAATTTCGGGTTTATTTTACAATTTCACTCATAAATATTTTATTTACGAAATTAAGTTTTAAAAAATATATCTGACATGTGCATTGTTAGTATAAACTACGCACTGTATGAGATAGAAAAATCAATTCATTCAATAGACCAAGTTTGTCCTCATTAGGACCTCTTCAAGTACTGTTCAGATTTTTGCGCGTATGGGACTCGAACTAGGGTTCATTTACATTAAGCTCGCAACCTCGATTTAAATTACTATTATCTCCGCCTGCGCAATAAAGGATCGTTTAATTATATAAATTTTTAATTTAATACCATTTATTAAGCATTGTGGCGTCTATTCTGGAATGATAGATTGAGGGTGGCCAGTTGGAAATTTAATTCTAAAGAGATGTCATATAGGCTCCACCTAAAGGAAAGGCTAGCCAAAAAATAAATATTTTAGTATATAATTGAAAATTATGTGTAGTGTGCAACAGGGCGTCGCATTGGATAGAATTACAAACTCCGAAGCAGATGTGCCCAGATTCAAGCCGTGGTTGCGCAAAAATTTACTAATTTTAGTAATATTTTATCATTTAATCGTCGTTACCAATTATATAACTGTGTCTATTAAATTAGGTTCCTTATTGAGTGTAAAACCAAATAAAAATTTACGTTAAAAGCACCACATCTTTACAATATTATTATAATCTCTTTTAGTAGGCAGGGTGGCTCAAGGGTTCGAGACACAGACTCCGCAGCAGGCTTGTCCAAGTTCGAGCCTGTCTGCGGAAAATTCTGGAGAATACGTCAAAAGTTCTCAATAAGGACGATAGCAGACTTCCGGATGAATTGTCTTTTCTTCATCATACAATTATTAGTTTATACCAAGAAATGTACATATAATGGGATTGGCGTTTATATTAAGCTCACAACCGTGATTTAAATAAATTTTCTACTTGATGTAATAAATGTTTAGTTCTTCGTTTAATGAGCCCCTTTAAAAGTCTTCCGAAATTGGAAGCTGAAATATTCTGGTTAAAAATGAAAACAGTGTATGTAAACACATTGTTTCATAAAATAAGGGCTTGGTAATTAATCTATCTTTTGTCGCGCATAAATATTTTAGAAAAGACGTCTTATTTTACAACTCCATAATTCTTCCAAAGTACATATTTTTTTATATTTGAAAACTATACAATCATTATACGCTTAGAAAATCATTCATTGCGCGAGGAGTGATAACAAATATGTAAACTAAGTTTGTGAATGAAATACTAACCAATCTCATTTTATTTAACCAGTCGCACAAAATTGCAACACGCAAACCAGTTGCATGTAATTGTAACTCAATTCTTTTTAAAGTTTTTAAAAATTTAACTAATCAAAGAAAAATTAAACAAGATTATAAACTGTTTATTTCTTTATGGTTAGGTGAAATCTAATCCCTGTCCAAGCACCGTTTATAAAATCTAGAGTTCTCGAAATAATATGGTCAAACGAATTACACAGAAGAGTTTGGTGTACGAACTATAGCATTTAAATTTTGTAAAGTCCATGTGTATGGTCATTATCAAAACGTAGATAATATACTGTTTATAAAGTATTGATTCAATGGGCGAATAATTAATATGATAAAAAATGAAACTTTTTGCGTAGAACAAGGTCAGTCGAACATGAACATGACGAATAAATTCTAAACAACACCTTTCCGAACCTCGATTTTATCTAGATTGGGCTGAATTGTGTGCAAGTATTTCCTGTCGGGATATTAGATCAAATCAATAAATGTTAAATGGTCTATAAATAAATTTATGCACAGAACGACCAATAACGATAAGATAGAATAACTCCAAATTAGAAAGAAAGCCAAATATCAATAAAGGCAGCAGAGTTACAGTATACTAACCCTAAACTAAAGACGGGCCATGAGCTGGTGATTAAAAGTCAATAAAATCTACCTTTTAAGAATAAAACGTGATTGAATGTTTAACAAAAAATATCTTAACATACAAAAAGGAAATAAGCTTATGTTTAGCACGGTTGTTGTGATATTAATCCAGAATATGTGCACGTCTTTACGTGAAATTTTGCTTGCCAATTATCGAAGCATGAGCCAAAATGGATTTGTAGGAAATTATCATCAGCATACGTTTCTCGCAATAGTGCAAACTTTTATATGGATATGACTGAATATGTTGTTCTCAGCTTCATTAAGACGTGTAGGCCAGTGTTAGTTTCTTCGAACACGTACGCGAGACTATCTTTGTTAAGCATTCAACAGATTGCGACGTGTTTCCTTCGTGGCTGCTTCTGTGTTTACCTGATAATGCGCATCAGAATGAATAAGTTCGGCAATAAGCGAGTAGATAATTTAGAATTCATTAATGGTTGTGAATCGGCCCGATCGGATGAAATTTAAGACACATAACACAGCTTTAAGTCCGCTTTGATTACTCCTTCTAATCCATAAAAAATGTATTTGACCATGGCCAGCAAAAGAAGTTTCTATGTAAGTACTGGGTAGATGATCGACATTAATATGCGATGTGACAATTCTGATGTCATAAACCGTTGACACATAACCGAATCACTCATAAAAGTGACCTGTATTTTCTTTCAGGCGTACTTTACAAATTCCAGTATCTAGAGTTGCAAGTAAACTGGCAAATAATTCATTTTTTATCAAGACCGCAACCTTGATTATAATAATTGTTATCACCACCCGCGCAACCAATGTTCGTTTAATTATATAAATGTTCATTTCAATACCACTTCCCCATGTAATGTGGTGTCTGTTCAGTAATGACAGATTGGGCATGGTTAGTTGGAACTTTGGGTCTAAATGGATGCCATATGAGCTCCACCTAAAGGAAAAATTGACTAACCAAGTTACATTAGTTAGTATATAACTGAAAATTGTGTGTAGTGTAGTGTGCGGCAGGATAGCTCAGTGGTTAGAGCACCAGATTCCGAAGCAGACGTGCCCAGGTTCGTATCCTGTCCGCGGCAAATTCTGGCCAGTACTTGATGAGTTCCCAATAAGGACGAAACCGGTCTACTGGATGAATTGCCTTTTCTACACTATACAATTCTTAGTTTATACTGACATATGTAAGTAATTAATGGGTCAGGTGTTTATATCAAGACCGCAACCTTGATTATAATAATTGTTATCACCACCCGCGCAACCAATGTTCGTTTAATTATATAAATGTTCATTTCAATACCACTTCCCCATGTAATGTGGTGTCTGTTCAGTAATGACAGATTGGGCATGGTTAGTTGGAACTTTGGGTCTAAATGGATGCCATATGAGCTCCACCTAAAGGAAAAATTGACTAACCAAGTTACATTAGTTAGTATATAACTGAAAATTGTGTGTAGTGTAGCGTGCGGCAGGATAGCTCAGTGGTTAGAGCACCAGATTCCGAAGCAGACGTGCCCAGGTTCGTATCCTGTCCGCGGCAAATTCTGGCCAGTACTTGATGAGTTCCCAATAAGGACGAAACCGGTCTACTGGATGAATTGCCTTTTCTACACTATACAATTCTTAGTTTATACTGACATATGTAAGTAATTAATGGGTCAGGTGTTTATATCAAGACCGCAACCTTGATTATAATAATTGTTATCACCACCCGCGCAACCAATGTTCGTTTAATTATATAAATGTTCATTTCAATACCACTTCCCCATGTAATGTGGTGTCTGTTCAGTAATGACAGATTGGGCATGGTTAGTTGGAACTTTGGGTCTAAATGGATGCCATATGAGCTCCACCTAAAGGAAAAATTGACTAACCAAGTTACATTAGTTAGTATATAACTGAAAATTGTGTGTAGTGTAGTGTGCGGCAGGATAGCTCAGTGGTTAGAGCACCAGATTCCGAAGCAGACGTGCCCAGGTTCGTATCCTGTCCGCGGCAAATTCTGGCCAGTACTTGATGAGTTCCCAATAAGGACGAAACCGGTCTACTGGATGAATTGCCTTTTCTACACTATACAATTCTTAGTTTATACTGACATATGTAAGTAATTAATGGGTCAGGTGTTTATATCAAGACCGCAACCTTGATTATAATAATTGTTATCACCACCCGCGCAACCAATGTTCGTTTAATTATATAAATGTTCATTTCAATACCACTTCCCCATGTAATGTGGTGTCTGTTCAGTAATGACAGATTGGGCATGGTTAGTTGGAACTTTGGGTCTAAATGGATGCCATATGAGCTCCACCTAAAGGAAAAATTGACTAACCAAGTTACATTAGTTAGTATATAACTGAAAATTGTGTGTAGTGTAGTGTGCGGCAGGATAGCTCAGTGGTTAGAGCACCAGATTCCGAAGCAGACGTGCCCAGGTTCGTATCCTGTCCGCGGCAAATTCTGGCCAGTACTTGATGAGTTCCCAATAAGGACGAAACCGGTCTACTGGATGAATTGCCTTTTCTACACTATACAATTCTTAGTTTATACTGACATATGTAAGTAATTAATGGGTCAGGTGTTTATATCAAGACCGCAACCTTGATTATAATAATTGTTATCACCACCCGCGCAACCAATGTTCGTTTAATTATATAAATGTTCATTTCAATACCACTTCCCCATGTAATGTGGTGTCTGTTCAGTAATGACAGATTGGGCATGGTTAGTTGGAACTTTGGGTCTAAATGGATGCCATATGAGCTCCACCTAAAGGAAAAATTGACTAACCAAGTTACATTAGTTAGTATATAACTGAAAATTGTGTGTAGTGTAGTGTGCGGCAGGATAGCTCAGTGGTTAGAGCACCAGATTCCGAAGCAGACGTGCCCAGGTTCGTATCCTGTCCGCGGCAAATTCTGGCCAGTACTTGATGAGTTCCCAATAAGGACGAAACCGGTCTACTGGATGAATTGCCTTTTCTACACTATACAATTCTTAGTTTATACTGACATATGTAAGTAATTAATGGGTCAGGTGTTTATATCAAGACCGCAACCTTGATTATAATAAAACAATTCATTTGTTTGGATATGTGAACCAAACGGTTGCAAATCGGCAGACATTTTTCTGATAATGAATGAATTGGTGTATCGCATTATCTTTCAATTTTTTAGCAAACAAGCTTATTATCTAAATTTACAAAATAGCACGTTTTGTATCTTTCGTTTTATGGCACATAGCATTGGTTAAAGATTAAACTATTATTTGTTTGAACAAATTCACCATTTTCCAATAATAGTCTATTTAAATCATTAATTTTGGTGAGTCTTTTCCTGCTTTTGCTCTTCTGGTATTGTTAAGTTTCATTATAGTTATGGAAGTCAATCTTATTTCTAATTTAAGCAGCATAAATTATCAATCGTCTTCACATAAATTTTTCACTCATCCAACAATTAACTCGTGTTTTCACTTTCTTGTACAATTATAGAATATTGGGATTTTTTCTAAATAAGGTGATTGGGGCTGATTTAGCATGGTATCTATTATTACTGTTTTCGTTATTATAATAATTATTATTGGTGGTGGTGGTGATGTTTTGCCGTTGTACTTGTGCTTTTGTAATAGTTGCTGTTAAAATATGTATTCTTACACATGTTTTACATAAAAGCAGTTTAGATAAACCTATATAATCAGGAAATAATAAATAATTGGGAATGAACTGCTAGAATACTTCCTATAAGGCAGACCAACGAAGAGACGTCAGACTAACACAGTCTCAATCCACCACTAGGAACGAGTGAACTATTTTTCATATCCAGTCACATATAACTATGAATTTCATTATTATGCGGCAGTGGAGCGCGAGTATATTATGTTCGTGCAGTGTTGTGTAGTAGTAATTAAATGAACGTTAGTTGTGCGAGTGGTAATAACAATTACTTTAATCATAGTTGCCATCTTTATAAAAACACCTGTCCCGTAATGTGCATACATTTGTCAGTATAAACTAAGCGTTGCATTCATCTAGTAGAACGGGTTCGTCCTTATTGAGAACTCATCAAGTACTCTCCAGAATTTTCCTAGAGCAGGACTCGAAATTGGACAGTATATATACTGTTCAAGCCCTGTCCTCAGCAAATTCTGGAAAGTCAGTGAAGAGTTTCAGAAAAAGAACAAAACCGGTCTAATGGATGTAAATAATGGGTTAGGTGTTTATCTCAAAATCAAAACCTTGACTAAAGTAATTGAGTAGTAGTAGCAATCGGAGAGGTATAAAAAAATGTTTTATAAATGGTGATAATATAATCGTATGATTAATTCATGCCTAATTATAATCATGTTCGAAAATTTCCGATAATGTTTTTTTTTAAAGTTAGCATCATTAGAACGAACAGCCCCATTAACAAATTTGTTTCGTCAAATAACTATTATACCAGTGGAATTGCCAACTCACCATTACGATAGTGAAAATCGCAATCATTTGCAATATGTCAACTGATAATCTGTGCCCATTATTAAACGTACAGATTGTGAAGGCATTACTAAAATAAACCAAAAATAGCAGAACGCGCATTCTTTCAAAAAATAATCACCAGCTCTTAGAAATGCTGAGTTCAATACCATGAATGGAAATGTCTTTATTATTTGGTAGCATATTTGTATTTGAATCATACATTTATTGTGATCGAAATAACTTATAAATTAATAATAATTGTTTTTAAATAATAAATTTATTTGCTAACAGAAAGCTGTTCAAAAAACTGCATATGGATATGGGAAAAGTTAAATAGTTCTGCAGAAGTGCATATACTACCGATAGGTGAATTGTGCAAGGTTACAGAAGCGTACCAGTTATAAAAACGAGTTTTAAGAGTTTAAACAATCGATTAGAAGAAATATCTGGTTCTTTAAACAACAGACTAGCAATTGGCAAATAAGAACGCTCTGACCAAACATAATTTAAAATTGAGCCAGACGGTGTAGGTGAACGACAGTTTCATTTGCAGGAAATCATTGATTCAGTAGCAAATTAGAGAAAACCAATCTAATTGTTTTGACCATTATAAGTATTATGAAATACTAAAAAATTAATAAGTCTTAATTTGTATATATTTCACACATTAAACTAAATTCAATATAATGGCATACACCGATAGGCATAGCCTCCGTTGAATAACGTATAATCAAAAATAGAATTAGTGTAAATTCGAAATTAAAATCACACAGAATTTAATTTTAAATCTATTCAAAATAAAACAGAAATCTCTCAGATCTAACGTTGTAAAAAAAGTCTAAGTTGGTATGATGTTCGCTGACTAGACTGATTTCAAAGACAGCACGCAGAACCGAAAATTGACACACCTCTCGATACTGTCTTAACTCATTATCTAAAGTTGGATTTTTGGAATAATAAATAGAAAACTAGTTTCTTCAATTCAAGCAATGTATCAAATATATGACAATGCATTTTACAGTATTTTCAATTTACAACAGCTTTTAATACTTTTTCATGTAAATTTCATTTGGTATCTAAGCCACCATAACCTATGTTTAGAAGTACGTAAAAATAATGCTCAGCAGTGAAAATAAAAAATAAGTCATCGGATGAACATTTAACTTGTAATGTTATTTTTACCAGGAAATCTGTCGAATGAATGTGTATCATAAGAGCAGTTAATAGGTTTTGGCTCTTTGTTAGGAATTATACAAATTTATAAAATCAAGATTGTCAGCTTCGATAAATACTAACAGCATCGAATATAACTAGTCGCAGACCATAGGAAAACTACCGTCAGTTACACATACTGACACATCTCAACCTTCTATGATTATTAAAACATGACCGTATACTAGATAGTTAAGATCAAATCGAAATGCGCGTATAAAGCAAAATTTAATCTGCGGCTCTCTCCTCTAGTAGCCTAGCATAAATCATATTTGATTGTAAATGCCGGCTGCATAATTTCTATGCACTTTCTAACATGAACTTTCTCTAGCTTTCGCCACATATAAATGTTATATAACTAAAGAATCATTAATTGCGCAGGTGGTAACATTTCTTTAAATTAGGTTTGCGAGCTAGAAATAAAATTCAATCCCGTTGTATAAACACAGTCTCAGAACATAGCAAAACTACCTTTGGTCAAAGTTAGTGACGTGTTTCGACTTTGCACGATTATTATCAGAGCATAGCGATATACTTACTAGCGAGGATCAGGACAAAATAAATATATAGGAAAATAAAGATTAGATATGCGGCCCTCACCTCTAGTAGTTTCGCATACATTAAACTTATTATAAATCTTGTTTTGGAGACGATAACCACAAGGCAGAATTCCTTTCGTCATGTGAATCCTCAGATAACCTGACTAGCAGAATTGCACTTCAGTCTCATATTTCACGAAAGATATCGGGGTGGCAGACGCGCGTTTAGTAGACCAAAAGAGGCGTATATCGAGCTGATACGTATAAGCCCGTTAAGTGAGAATGATAGTTTAACAGAAAATATAGGTAATCTGTTAATGCTAGCATAATTCGTAGATCACGTAGTGGTAAAATTGGTTAGAAACCCGTCTGATTTTCGCAGGCTTGTGAGTTATGTGTTTAACTCGTTAAATCTTGGTGGAATCTAGATCACATGTGTTGTTCAAATTACTTATGAAGTTAATTCGACAACTAAGTTTGGACATCTTCCCATTACAGCTGCGATCAGGCTTATCGCAGAACTGTACGTAAGGTCAAATATGTCTAAGAAAATATGTGCATGGCTAAATGCATGTAAAGGCTGTCGAACATGTCTGATTTGGTGACATACAACGATCAAGTTGATGGTTAGAGAAATAATTGCCGGCCGATATATGCATGTGCTTGTATTTAGTAGTCAACAGTCAATGCACATGACGGTGGACAGATTCGGTCATCCGTTTTCGGCGGCGATTTTGAAAGAAATGACTGCTCAGGAAGTCTTCTATATGTTCCTGAGCAATTGGGTGTCAATTTATCTCGTACGAGTACGGGTCACCAGTTATTGCGGTAATCAATTTATGTCACGGCTTTCCATTAAATTAATGAACACCATGGGATTTGTGATACAGCAAAGGTGTGTCAATTCTTGACAAACTGGTATAGTGAGAAGGCTGTATAGGGAACTGAAGGCTACATTACAATTTACTAATGTAAAAAGTTATGCACCCGATCCTTCTAGAATTTAGGGCTTAGTTAGGAATCTGTATTGCATAAATGAGGAATGATGAAAATTATAATTTGCGTGAGAATACATTGGCTCCAGCTTAGGAAACAAGTTTGTAGGATGCCTCAGGGTGAGGATGTTTCGCATAGCGCCAACCGAAATCAAACGGGTCAAGGCTAAATGATGCGTCTTCCGATTTGAGATTGGTATCGCATGTATAGATTGCCAGGAGGATAATTTCAACCGGTTTACTCCATTTAGAATGACGAAAGTATGAGTTGAGAAGTTTTTCAATACAAATTAATTAACAAATTATTTGGATGTTTTAATTGCCGCTTGTTTCATAAACAAATACTGTATGCAAGCAATCGTTTAAAAAATGTTTGACCATTAATTTATTAAGTTCAAAATGGAATTTATAATGTTTCTAGTGCTGAGTTTCAGTGTCTGCTCTTGTTCAGTCAAGTGATACGTGGTGGAGAATGAGTAATGCGTTTGCTTATACTAATATTTGCTATATTTCAATTTATAACTCGGCATTTGTATAATAACATATATAATTTAACGAGCAATATCCATTTGATAGGAAACTTAGAATGTAAGACAAATCTATATTCAAGCGTGGGTTATGCTTCGGGGTTTAAAATTTCCATTGTTATATGAATACTCATTCTAGAACATGGTCATCTAACTGACTAATTTAATCTTTGTGCATTATTGTATATTACAGCATTAAGACGAACACTGGGCGCGTGATCGATGTACTGAAAGTAGCTAGTCTATTGTTCAGCTGATAGGTTCATTATCTCAACAACCAAGGGACATTCCCAAATACATTAGGTCTGTTAAGTACCTTGAAACTCAGAGAGAAACGACCTCGGCGATTGGGGGGCACTATTTTGATAACGAGGAAAGAACTTAAACATTGGCTTCTGCTTCAGTATATTTCTAAGTTCTGGGTGTATTAAGGAAAACAAGTATAACACGTGAAGTCAATTCCTTTCCGTAATTAAATTATGTATTATAAATTTTGGCTTATGTTACACTATAGATAAATTAGCTTTCTTAGGGCTCGTCTAAACGAGTATACTAACATGTATGAGAAGACATGTCGTTGGTATTTCAGATTAAACTAGTCGAAGATTCCAATAAGTACGGAACGATAATCAGGCGGTTGTTGCGGAAATCGGTGAAAAATGTTGTATCTTTCAAATGAACATACAAGAAAAAATCATTAAATATAAAATTGGCAAGGAGAACCTCTGAAAATATATAGATAGTAGAAAATAGTATTATTACCAATACTATTAATTACGATGTCAACTTTCACACGTCTAGAAAAACAAATTTCTACATATATAATATGCTCAATCTTTGTTACGAAAATAGCAGTATAATGTTGCTAAAATTGCGCAGAAGAGCACCTTTGTAGACAACAGAAACAATAATGAGACGACGGGGTGCGATATGCTTTAAAACCTTCTAACTAGTGTTGACATGAATTACTTAAATATTAAATTCAATCAATACCTAAAAAAGGAATTAAATTTAAATGTCATGTTTGAAGAACAATAACAACACATGCAACATAATTGTTTAAAACATTAATTACCTCTTGTTATCACTATTGGAACATGCATTTTGAAAATAACTACTGCGAGATTGTGAATCAAATAGTACATCCTCTTCATTTTCTTCACTTGAAGATGTATTTAACATGTCATTAATAGGAAAAGAATAAACATAAGCGAGAGCACAAAATAACATCAAACATAATAAGCATCCACGATAACACAACTGAATTTTAATATTGAATGCTAAAGTCCCTCCTTTTATGAAGTAAGAGAAACAAACACTTAAGAACTGTGAAGTTTTGTCACGTAACTTACGCATACTAATAAGGTTAATAAATATTGGCGGACAATACAGTACACACAGTTAGAAATACATAAACGGCCCTAAAAAGCACCATGAAGCCCAATCATTAGAAGTGTAACGGTTCAGAAAAATTCGCCAAATATTGTCTAAATGAAATTTAAATTTCACTTACGCGGCAGCAATTTTAATAAGCAAAATATTCCGTTAGCCAATGGCGTGTGAGCTTTCGTTTTTTAAACTATATAAGCACGGTGCATTTACCATTGTAACGACACAAATCAATCGGTGACATATTGCGTAAATAAAATTCAAATCTATTTACGTTGCACCAATGAGAAAAAAGCAATTGCCGTTTAACCACGTTAACACGTTAACCAATAGTATGCAAGCACACATTGCATGCTATTTAAGCACGGTAATTTACCATGCAAGTCAGTTGTGACATTTGCATTCTACCTGCTTCACGTTTTGCTTGATCGGCTGTCAGCGCATATTGCACTTTACCGGTTGTCAATCCCTACTCGTCTTGATGCGAGATACCAGAGAGACGAGCCAATTGAGTGCAGGACCTGCATGACACCATACACAACGCGATCACAGCTCAACCACGGGAGTCACAAATCAACCAGAGTCCACCCAAGGCTCTAGGACATCTTCACTTCGGAAGACTTCAAGCGAACGTATTACCTGGCCCTCTTAAGGGCCCCCATATCAGCAACTAATCTCTATTCAGAGCACCTTAACCGAGTTTGTAACGTCGTACGGCATTTACTTGAAGCCGGGGCGTTTACAAAATTGGCGACCGCGCCAGGATAGTGATTATTGTTCTGATTTTTTTGGTATAAATAAAATTGACTTCCTTTTTCATTTATTTGGGATAAATCGTGGTCATCTGTTGAATTTTTTTGGGTATATATATATATATATATATATATTCGTGGTGTGTATTGGAGGATATAATAATAGATTGACATTTGTGCTTTCTTTACCGGATAAATCGACTAACACCCTGATCCTGGCTTTTCAAAAATTTTTTTGGGTATATATTCGTGAATTTGTGGTGTGAGCATTCAAAGGCTAACGAGGCCTCTGTTCGTCTTCCCTAAAGGAAAATTTCAAATTTTGGAAGCAGTGTGTTATTCTTGCTGTTGAATATAATAATTCATTGGCAACGGGCCCTTGTTTGTCTTCCCTACGGGACAATTTCAATTTTTGGAAGGAGTGACGCTGTTCTGTGTCGAAATAATAATACATTGTCATCAAAGGCCATCGGGGCCTCTGTTCGTTTTTTTCCTTTTGTACTGGACAATATCAAGCAACAGCGGAAGCTGTTTGTGGGACAATTTCAATTTTTGGAAGGAGTGACGCTGTTCTGTGTTGAAATAATAATACATTGTCATCAAAGGCCATCGGGGCCTCTGTTCGTTTTTTCCTTTTGTACTGGACAATATCAAGCAACAGTGGAAGCTGTTTGTGGGTAAGCGTTTCGTTATATATTTATACATTTATATATACATTTTCATATTGCTTATAAATTTATGCTTTTAAGATCCCGTAAGATTGTTAAAATGTCAGGTCCAATTTTAGATATTGATGTTCCTGTTTGGGATGGAGATAGTGAGCTATTCTTTATGCGCGTAGACTCCGCTTTCTCCCCGTTTCCTGATTATGACAGTCATCAAAAACTGTCAAAGGTTTTTGCTAAACTACCTTCTGAATTGCAGCGACGGATTTATCCTAAGCTTGAGGCCATTAGGAAGCTACCTAATCCCATTTTTGGCCTACAAAACGAGGTAGAATCCTTGCTTGGACCCACTGAAACTGAGCAGATAATAAACAAATATGCGCAGTTAGATATGCCAAATCTTGGCCCCATAGAAATACTGAGGGAATTACGGAAACGTTGGTATAAAACCAACATTTCTGACCATGAGGCTAAGGTTGTTTTTATTAACAATCTTCCCCAAACATTAAAACTCTTTGCCAGACAGCTCCCCAACACTCTCTCTATAGATGACTTATCTGAGAGATGTGAGTTAGAATATAGGGTTTTGGAACCCAAAGTGAATCCATTATCCTTTTCTTCACCTCCGCAAGATGATAGAATCTCCTCCTTAGAGAGAACAGTGGCGAACATGGCCAAACTTCTAGAAGGACTGGCCATTACCAAATCGGAGATAAATCATGTGAATGCTCGACCAAAATTCGTTTCCAAGTCAAATTATAATGGTAGGCGGCGATCGAGATCTCCGCAATCATTTAATAAATATGCCCCAAAGAACTGGTGTTATAACCACCAGAAGTTTTTTTATGCTTGCCAAGTTTGTCTTTGTCGTTCCGAAGAATTTCCGAATGAGTGCCAATTTCCACAGCTGACGGAAAGGACAACAGACCGCAGGTACAAGGGTGCATCAGCATCGGGAAACGTCTGGCGCAGGAAGTAGAAGACCGTACTTTCTGCACATCAACAGCATCAACGGCGCGACAGGGAAGAAGCCAACTACAATCCGACATCCCTGTCGACTCTTTTCGTCCACGACGAATTTTTCACATAGAGAACCGAACAGACAATGCCGGTTGCAATCACCAGCCTACTTGTTTGCATGACCCGGCCAAACAGCCAAACGAACTTCTGCACCTTCTTGATTTCAAAACTGGCGAAGAGTACATCGTAGACACAGGTGCGGCAGTCTCAGTTCTCAAAGGTGATTCAATGGCCGAGATGTCGCTAGGCGTTCTTCTCGCAACAGCTACAGGCGAGCCCATACCAACTTATGGCTGCCAATACCGCACACTCAACATAGGTCTACGACGTGAATTTTCCCACAACTTCATCATTGCCAAGGTCTCACATAATATAATAGGCCTTGATTTCCTTCTAAAATTTCGGCTCATTGTTGATCTTGCCAATCAAAAGATCATCGACCCTTCCACCGGACTTGAACAAAGCTTTTGGACACTTGCCTCCGAGCGTTTGGAGTTACAGGTCATTCAGCCAACCCCAGTGCATCATTCAGCAGAGATATCAGCAGCTCTTCGAAAATACAAATCGCTTTTTGATCTTAACAAATCCGATCTGCGAGTCTCCAACACGATGCATCATATCGTCACAGAAGGACAACCTATTGCACTAAAGAAGCGACCACTGGCTCCTGCTAAGCTGAAAGCTGCCCAAGAAGAATTCTCAAGGCTTTTGGAAGAGGGAATCATCAGACCATCGAAAAGTTCATGGGCGTCACCACTGCACTTAGTCTCAAAATCAAACGGATCGTACAGAGCCTGTGGAGACTACCGTAAGCTAAATTCAGTGACAAAATCTGATGCATATCCTATTCCAAATATCAACACGTTACTTGAAAAACTCAACGGCAGCAATTTCTTCTCAGTGATTGACCTCAGACAAGCGTACCATCACATACCGGTAGCACCAGAGGATATCGAGAAAACTGCAGTCATCACTCCATTTGGCCTTTTTGAATATCTTTACATGCCTTTTGGACTTAAGTGTGCTACTCAGACATTTCAAAGATTCATAGACAACATACTTCGCGACGACTCTGCTTATTGTATGTCATATCTCGATGACATTATGGTATTCAGTCCAGATCTAGAATCTCATGCGAAACATCTACGAAATGTCCTCTCACGCTTATCCAACCACGGACTCAAGATCAACTGTGACAAGACGCAGATTGCAACTTCATCCGTCGACTTCTTAGGGCATCGTATCACGGCCCAAGGTATTCAACCGTTGCCGTCAAAGACGAATTCAATCAAGAATATCAAGTCACCAAAGACTTTGAGCGATTTGCAGAAAATCCTGGGAGTACTAAACTATTATCGCAAGTTTCTTCCAGGCCTTTCAAAACAACTTTATCCTTTGTGCAGGCACCTGCGGAACCGAAAAGGACTGAGCAAGAATTCCATCATTGCTTGGTCATCCGAAGACGAGGAATTACTTCGACTTGCCATCAACTCGTTAGCAAATGCCACAATGCTAACGCATCCAGATTTCGAAAAGCCATTTCTACTCACGACAGATGCTTCTGAATTCGCTATTGGAGCCACTTTGGAACAAGAGATCGACGGAGTTCGGAAGCCTATCAGTTTCTACTCGCGTACTCTCCAACCAGTAGAAACGAGGTACGACACTTTCGGCCGAGAACTTCTCGCCATCCACGACGCAGTGCGCCATTTTATCAGCATCATTGGCAGTAGCAGATTTGTTGTTTTCACAGATCACGCACCACTAGTTAGCGCACTTCGAAACGCAACTTCATCTATCGCCAAGTACCCTGCCAGAGTGGAAAGACAGCTTTCTCGTCTAAGCGAATGGCAATTTGACGTCTTTCACGTGAAGGGCAAACAGAACTTCATTGCAGATGCCCTGTCTAGGCCAGACGTCTCTCTACAACCACCTTCGCCGTCACCATTCACTGTCAACTCCGTGGCACTCAGTGAACCTGCACTAACGCCAACTCTCCTGCGAACTGAACAACGCGGTGACATTCACATTCAAAGATCAATAGCCCGTCACCCAACCAAGTTCATATGCCGTCTGTGGGAAGGCTTACCAATTGTTTACTTCACGGGTACGCAGCCCAACAAGCCAGTTCTGCCGACCAGCCTTCAGAGGAAGGTTTTCGATTCAATTCACTCAATTTCTCACCCAGGAAGCCAAGCGACTGTCCGACTTCTTACAGATCGTTTCTGGGGTCATAGACTTAGGCAGAATGTTAAACGATGGGTCTCAGAGTGTGCAATTTGTCAGAAAAACAAGATCACACGACACACTCGTTCTAGGTTGCAACATTTTCGGTCTACTTCTCGCCTAGCCATCGTCCACATCGACATAGTTCATCTGACAAAGGTTCAAGGTTTCAGCTACCTTCTAACTATGATCGATAGATTTACACGGTGGCCTGCGGCATTACCTCTTGGCACCATTTCTGCAGACGAAGTAACTAACGGTTTTATCTCTGCATGGATATCCAATTACGGTGTTCCCAATGAGGTCATCACGGACAGAGGCACTTGTTTCTCATCTGATCGTTTCAAAACCACCTTGCGGTACATGGGATGCATCTTACGCCAGACGACTGCCTACCATCCCCAAGCTAATGGCATGGTAGAGAGAATGCATAGGGAACTCAAAGCAGCTTTAGCATCCTCATCCGTTAATGGCAACTGGGTCGATGCACTACCTTTAGTTCTGCTGGCCATGCGTTCTCGTACTCGAGAATCCATTAAAACGTCTGCGTCACAACTCTTGTATGGCATGGATCTACGCCTGCCTAGTCAGCTCCCACGTCTACTACCGGCACAAGATGACCCACAAAACGAAGCTACCCGCCTTCGACTTCATTTCGGTAACATGTCCGAACAGCAGCCGAGACACACGCCTCGTCCAGTCTTCGTTCACCCACAGCTCCACAGCTGCAAGAGAGTACTCGTTCGCAACAATACTGCTGTTGCACCACTACAACCCAAGTATCGCGGTCCTTACCCGATTTTACTAAAACAGCCAAAATACTTCATCATTATGCAAGGCGCTACACCGACATCAGTAAGCATAGACAGGTTAAAACCGTTTATCGAACCACCTGATCCTGAGAGCGTTCAACCTTCTACACACGTCTCAGGCTCCGTCTGCCCACAATCTCAACCTGCTTTGTATAACGCGTAATTAATTTTTTTTAAACATTAACATTTAACTATAAAATTTTTTTTAAACTTTACGTTAATTTTTAGTATTTGTCTCACGTGGCATAACCACCTGTTCTTAGCTAACAATTGTGTAGCATTTTTGAACAGTTCTTTGGTATTATGCCACCTCTGAGGCAATGTTCGTATACATTTTTTTAATGCAATTACCTTTGATTTTAATGTATATATATTTCACATTATAATGTACTTCTCACACATGACATTACACTGCCCATTTTGGTATGACCAGCTACTTAGTTGCTAACGTTTTCGTGTAGCAACACTAAGTAGTGATCAGCTTCATATCATGGTACAGGCCACTTTCAATGCATATCTCAACTTTATCCATTTCACAAAGACCACTACAAATGCCATGACCACAACGTCGAGCACTTTAGCTCCTTTGGTCGTATACAAACACTGACAACGATCCAACCTGCTTAGGTTTTTTATCTTAAACCTGGCAAATTCAGAGGCGATTTACCTCGAAATCTTCACGCTGCGGCTCCAAAAACTTACACTGCTCTATTTTGCCTCACGTGCTATGACCGTCCACTAGAGCTAACAATTTGTGTAGCAATTCCTAGTGGTTACCTGGCATCATATCATTGTTGAAGCAACCAACAAGCATATTTAAGCCCAGCACTTATGGTTCATCATATTTTTCCTTAACTTGGTTCGAACTCTGTCATGCATTTCTTATCTAGCCTCGCAGAGAGGAATATTTTTTCTTTTTTTTCAGAGAGGAAAGTGTTGTAACGACACAAATCAATCGGTGACATATTGCGTAAATAAAATTCAAATCTATTTACGTTGCACCAATGAGAAAAAAGCAAATTGCCGTTTAACCACGTTAAACGACGTTTAACCAATAGTATGCAAGCACACATTGCATGCTATTTAAGCACGGTAATTTACCATGCAAGTCAGTTGTGACATTTGCATTCTACCTGCTTCACGTTTCTGCTTGATCGGCTGTCAGCGCATATTGCACTTTACCGGTTGTCAATCCCTACTCGTCTTGATGCGAGATACCAGAGAGACGAGCCAATTGAGTGCAGGACCTGCATGACACCATACACAACGCGATCACAGCTCAACCACGGGAGTCAACAACAACCAGAGTCCACCCAAGGCTCTAGGACATCTTCACTTCGGAAGACTTCCAGCGAACGTATTACCTGGCCCTCTTAAGGGCCCCCATATCAGCAACTAATCTCTATTCAGAGCACCTTAACCGAGTTTGTAACGTCGTACGGCATTTACTTGAAGCCGGGGCGTTTACACCATGATTGTCATTAGCATGTTTGAATTCTCTTGCAGTGCACTACGTGCGCTTGCTGTTTGGCGTCATATTGACTGTTTTCCCACGCTGACTTCTGGACAAGCATCATTTAAGCTGTGTCACCTAGTCACTGGGATATTAGTCACGCTAATCTTGTTGCTGTACAAATAGTCATACGAATCGATCTTCTCTATATTGGATCTCTACGTATGCCAGCTTCCACGGTGTTGTCGCAGATCTTCAACAAGACAATTCTGAGCCTTCACAAAGCAACTCGCCCTCTGGTTTCGAGGCCACAACGAAGGAACATGAGTCGGTCAACCAGGGCTTGCTTCAATTTTCTAGGAGTACTTCTAGACACTACCTAACTTTGTCGGCATTTCCTGGAGAACGCTATTCCGAACTTAATATGGGCGACCAACTTTAACTGTATCTCAACCACTACTGCTATTAACCTGTTTTGTAAGTTCGAAGCACATTTACATGCAGCCTGTGCGTTTATATTTCTCATCTAATAAAAGCACTCAATCATCATGTTCGCTCTTATGAATTTACTAAGATAACCACTACCACGTTAAAAAATGTAAGTTTCCTTATCATGCTTAACAAATTGATACGATCCTTCTGGCAAAGCGCAACAACTGGAGTGGTCTTGCTCGTGGATTTCTATAATTCTATCATTTTGAAATGAGATCTGATTTCATTTTGTATTTATTTTTAGATTTTCTAGATTTCTCATCTGATCTCAACTCTGGAAAACACTTTGAATTTACTTACATAGGAATTTACTTACATATTTAAGGACTTATTTTTATTTCATCGAAATTTTATATTTTTTCGCCGTATTCTCTACTATATCCGTTTCTTTATCACATTCCTCTATCATGAACCAGATTTTGTCGCCAGCATCCACCACTCCGTTCTTAACACAGAAGCCACTATACAATCTCGCTGACCTCCAACAACAAATGGCAGGTGTCACGGGATTGCACGGAGCTTCATCTGGTAACCTTTTTATCTTCACCTAGTAGCCACATCTGTTGCATTAGGCTGATGAATTTTTAAATTTAATTGCGAGGGAGGTTGATTTGCGAAATCACAGCAATCGAAATCGTATTTCTCTGGTCTCTGCATTCCCCACTCTCAAAGGAGGATCTGGCCTCGAATCTAATCAGTTAATTGGGAGATAACTTAAACCATTTCAAATAGGTCTTTCCGGTAAATGTCTTGCTTTTATGATTTTTTCCCATAAAAGACGATCCAACGACAAGCTTAGTCAACTAATATCTCGATCACGCTTAATATGGACAGACAAATTATAATTAAAGCGTGATTACAATTTATTTACAAAGGACAGCAGCGCAAGCTCGGATATTTCGGCCAGACACCGCACCCTCTCTTGCACTAGACACGCTTATCCTGACTGGAGCAACTCAAAGAAACACCTATCATTTTACTGAGGCATCATCGGTTACGCTCCTCCTTCTGGACTCGTCATAATGACCACCTCTCGATTTGAAGGTCTCTCCTTTACTACTAGCTCATACAAAAATAACACTCCCACCCATCAAACCCATGCCTCACCGCGTCTTTAGTCTACTCCACCGCGTAAAAACTCCAATAATGGACCTCCTTCTCCAATCTCCAGTGCCAGTCCAAAATGCACACGTAAAGTCATTATCACGACCGATTCAGAGCTCCTGAAAACGACAAAATTTATGACACATATGGCCACTTGGGCCATTGATTCATCTCTCACAACTTACTTCTCCTCCAACCACACCGACGCCACTCCGGACATTTGTGATTCTGCCCCTTATTAGATCTTGACCCCTGCCTTTGACCAAACACTGGAGCCAAGATAACTCGCCTTCGTCCTGTTTTGAAATCCTCCAATTGCCTCACCCGCCTGATAAAAGTGGGACTAAGGAAATCCCGATCTATGTTGACAACTCCATTTTCGATAGCAAGCGGCCAATCATCTTTATCAGCCCGCGGTCTGGCTCCGGTCGCCAGCAGAAAGCTCCCGCCCGCTTCTCCCCCTGGTTTAATCCTCATTCTCACGGATCTCTTTCAGCAATTCTTATCCATTGTAGATTGCTTACGCTAAAAATCTAACAACTGCGAGCATTTTTACCCTCTAACGAGCTAGACAGGTGCTTTCTTGTTGAAACGTGACTGTCATTTTACATAGACTGTGATGATCTTTTTCTCATCAATGGTTACACTTTCCTTCGAAGTGGCAGAACTGTTGGTCGAGGGAGTGGTCTGACTGCCTATGTCCGATCTTCTCTCATGCCCAAACGTTTGTCTACATCGAACTCACTAGAATTAGAAATTTTCGTTTCAGCTACGGATTCTAGACCTAAGCTTATCTGTTTTCGTTGTCTTATTACCCCTGATTCTGTCAATAATCGACGACAATCGTGGGGCTCAACTTATGTTCACTATTTTTCCCTCGACACTAGGATTAAAACATCGTTGTGGTCTACCTTAATCATCCTCTGACTGACTGGCAAAATCTAACTTCAGAAAATCACCCGTTGTTTCGGCTCTGCGGACAACGTACTAAATCAATTTTTGCATTTCCCTACTCGAGGGAACAACCAACTTGATTGTGTCCTCTTCGACAATGATGTGACCAATATTCAATCTCGGAAAATCTTCCATAATCTCTATCACTGCCAGGTATCCTTCCTTGTTTCTCTAAAATCCTCTATCCATATAGAGAAAGAGAGCATTCCATCATTCAGGCAATTTACCGACTGGGAAGATTTTAGTCGCCTCTGTTGCGCCATTAATTGGGGAGATCTTATTCTCCCAGGCAACTTCTACTCATCGTGTTCCGATGTCCGTAACGTCTTATCTTCCCACTCTACTTCTGCCACCTATATTAAACACATTCATGCGACGAACGAGTTAAACACCTTGTTTAAATCACGCGACAACATTGAACATAACTGTATATTAAGCAAATCATCACTTGTTCGCGCTCTCGTTCTCCGACGTATCAATGTGCTCATTAACCATCTAATCAACAAAAAAGCGTTCAACATCAAATGATGCATTCAAACAGCTCCCAACTACCAAAAATTTTCGCAGTCAACAAACACCAATTTCTACAAAAGCCAAAACCTCATGTATAAACTTCTCTCGGTCGGACGACTGCAGCTTTCCCGACATCTATCTAAATTATCTCCTAGACTCCTCCATTTCCAATTAGCCTGCTGAGATGCTTGACAACGGAGATGCTGAGAACCTACGCCGGTTTAACATTTCGCCAGCCTCATTTTCAAGCAATCAAAGGCATAAAATCTAAACACCAATTTGATCAGTACGGTGTCTCTGTCAGCATGATCGCATTTCTTGTCTAGAATCATTTCTCTCTGGTTTCTGATCATATCAACCGATGCCTTGAAACTACCTATCTTCCCCCGGAATGGCTTAATACAACATTCCCTCTTAAAGCTAAAAATGGCACATGGTCATTGTCCTCATTAAAAGGTCACCGTCCAATAACTATCGTTCCTCCTTTCACTAAAATCTTCGGTGGAGTATTATATAAGATAATCTATTCTTTCATTAAGTTTTCAGATTACTTTTGCCTCCATGACGATCAACATGGCTACCTGAATGGACGCTTCTCTTCTACCAACTTAGTCAGTGTCCTTAATCACTGCTTCTCCTCTATTTCTGAAGGTCATTAATGCTCTTTGCTCTTCCTAGATATATCCAAGGATTTTGACTCATTGTCGTTTACGGTAATTGAATACGCATTATTTAGCAGTGGTATTTGCGGCACCGTCATCAATCCTATCAGTTTCTATCTTCAAAACCGTTACACAATTGTAAAAATCGTAGAAAGTCACTCGAGGTCAGCCCTTATCCAATTTGGAGTTCCCCAGGTCTCCGTACTTGGTTCTATACTCTTCAACCTAACACTCGCACAGGTGCAGGTTGAGGATAAACTATTCAAGGTGTTCAAATATACAGACAGCATGGTAATAATATTCAGTAACTCTACAGCATCCAAACCTTCCTCACCTCTTATCATTCAGCTTTTATCCTCGCTACATTCGCAGCTTAGCAGAATCGGTTTGAAACTAAACCATGATAAGATTCGTTGGAGGAAAACTAACTCTGACACTTTCTGTTCTCTCCCGAATGCAAATTGTCCCCTTGATATTGAAATAATAGACTCGACCATGCACATTGATATGCATTTTTCTAAATTGCTACACTTCTCCTCAAATCTTTAACAAGCTACTTCCAAACTCTTCAAGTGGACCCGTTTGATCTGCTTCAAGACCAACAACCCCACTCTCAAACTCACATTGTTCAAGGTCTACGTTCTACCCCTCTCTCTACTAGCGATTTTTACTACCCTCTCACCATAGCCTCATCTTATGCCATCGAACAGATTTCTTCCAGATTTATAAAGCGAATCTTCCCTCGCAGCCATAATTATCGGGTAGACCTACTCGTGACTAACATTCTACCGCTATGGTTTAACCACCACTTACGAGTCATTTCTTTCAAGCATTAGATCACAGCTTGCCTATCACTGTCAAACTTCACCTACCCAAGTCACCAATATGCCACACGCCATAGCAACTCTTCTACCCAATCTAACAACAATCCCAATATATTTAATAAAATCACCCTCTTTTCAAAAGCCACAAGTGTATATAACGCTCTTCCCGCAAAAATAAAGCTACTATCCCAGCACGAGTTTAAGAAGACGGCTCACAATCCCTTCTTTAACAAATTCCTAGGCGAGACGTCTGATTGTAAACGCAACTGGTTCCTTCTTAACCAATAATATCTTATTTTATCCCTAGGCTACTAGCTAGTTTCGGAGCATAAAGTCAAATTTGGTTAGCCTCCAATTTCAACTATTCGCATTTGATTGTAAATTTCAAATCTGGACACCCCGATAACATTTCTATTGTCATTTTAATTCTACCGCATCCAAATATTGAGTACTTTACCACAAGTTACTCTATTAAATCTCGTCTTTTTGTTTCAGCAAACTATCGGAAACTCGAAAAGTCTCTGGACCATCTGATGGTACACATTAGACGCTGGTTCCTCCTTGCATTCCATCAGTCGTAACCTCGCTCAACGGAAGCCAATGAACCCTGCAGGCGACACTGACACTCTGACTCTCCACGAGCTTCAATCTAGTCGACTTTATCCTAGTCAATACTACCCTACAGAAACTCGAAATCTGCAGCTGGTCCTCCCTCACCTTCTAACTCAGACTCAAATTCGTTTGTCCGATAACAGAAAATCCTGTATTGATACTCGTAACCTTCACGATTTGTATTCTAGAAAATCCTATATGTCAAATTGAATCCATTTTTCATCAGAACGGACTAACACGAAGTTGATGAAAGCGCTTCTCTTTCACAACTCATTCCTTAGATATCATACTTTTGATTTATACCTCATCATTTCAATTGTTGGGACTGTTGGTCTTTGTTACCAAATAAATGTATTCTTATTTAAAAAAATAAAATTATTATTATTTTTATTATTATTATTATTATTATTATTATTATTATTATAATAATTATTATTATTATTATTATTATTATTATTATTATTATTATTATTATTATTATTATTATTATTATTATTATTATTATTATTATTTTTATTATTATTATTATTATTATTATTATTATTATTATTATTATTATTATGATTGTGCGGAGAGACATTTAATTTAAAATACGATAGGAAATCTTTAGTGTAGTTTTTTTAAATCTTTATTTGGATTCAAACAACAAATGTTCTATCCAATAGATGATAATATTAGAAAATGTTCAACAAATAAAAGACATCACATAAAATAAATATTTTCTTTAAACTCACATATAAATATATGAGACTCAATAATTTTGTTATGGGTTTTTTTCAACAGGTGATTATCCTACAGTAATATAAATGCGTATAATAAAACAAATCCTTATACAGTTATAATATAGACAAAATACAGTATTTTCAATGATTTTGATATAATTAATAATAATTCAAATAATAATAGCCTTTTCTACGAGAATATCTAGCCTGGTAATGATGATTTAAAAATAATCTTTCCAATTGATCCAAAAATGTCCAATTCTCCAAAAATAATGTGACACTAGATTTGTATAATTTAAGTAGATATTTCATAACACTAGGGCTGAGAATAAAAAGTAAAAAGACGAGAGCTTTAAAAATAGGTAACAGAACAGAATTTAATTATGTTTATTTTCATGATGCTGTGATTAATGATGTTTTTTAGATCAAACTTATGCAAGAAATAAAGGATTTAGGCATAACCATTTATTGTACAGCTTCTTCTGAGAGACATATTGAAAGGATAGTAGGCAGTGCCAAGAAAAGATGGGTACTAATAAATCGAAATATCATATCGAATGACATAAAACTTAAAATGTATATAATATGGATTAGACCGATACTAGAATATGCTGCCGCTACTTGGAATCTATTAAAAATGGGTTTGTCCAATAAGATAGAAGCTGTAAAAAGAAAAGTTGTGAAAAAAATTAGTCCTTTCTCCTGCACTATATACGCCACTAGATTACAGTTTGTATCACTGAAAACTTTATTGTTTCGGAGGATGTGGTATTGCAAAAAAGTTTTCCGTTTGAACCAGTGGACTGGTGCCTATATGAATCCAATAAATAAGAGTCATGAAGTTGGAACTAGATCTGGACATTTGGCAATATCTCCTCCTTTGGTGGGGAATATTGCAAGCAAGTTATTCTCTTTTACGAAAATCTACAATTTTTTAATCAATTGCCAAAGGGGCTTAGAGAAACGCCTCCATCTAAGATGTCTTTTAAATTTTTATCTACTGAACTAGAAAAAGTCTACAATCCTGCTGATATTTTTTATTTTGATTATGATAATACTTTCTCATGGTTGAATAAAAGACAAGGATAATTGTTATCGGAAACAGAATTTCTTGAGATTTTTATTTCCAAGTTTTGTATTATTAAAATGGAAATGTTATGCATTATATCATCATGTTAGTCAACAATACATACAATCAATTGCTAGTCATGGTTCTCATTTTTTTGCATAATGTTACACTCGAATTATACCTTAATTTTTCCTATTTTTGATGATGAATCTATTATTCTTTACAGCCGAACTTTCTGATATTGATATATTGTACAGTACAACTAGTGAGATTTACTTATCTACATGAGACTAATTGCACATTTTTATGTGATGTGATATCTTTTTTATATTGTACATTTTCCAATTTCATTATTTGATGGAACATGTGTGGTTTGAATCCAAATAAAGATATTCTATTCTATATATATATATATATATATATATATATATATATATATATATATATATATATATTGCTTATATATAATCTTCCGCTCGGCAAGCATGTAACAGGCAGTTTCACATATTTAATTAGAATTTGAAAACATATGTATGAGAGCATGCTGAGTTATTGCGCATTTTCGTAAACAATAGAAATCTTTGAAGGGATTTATATATAAAGCTTGAGCTGTAGAAATAAAACAGCAGTTTGTATAATGACAATAAGTTTATTTACTAAATGCCTTGTCAAGGGGGTGGTATTTTGATTGTCGTTTTGCTCAATCAATTCGTCGCCACAATGTAGTTTGATTGGATAGACGCACATTTATCTGCTGACTAGCATATTATTACTGAATTCAGAATCGTAATAACGGTTAACACACTAAATTTTCTTTTTGGTTATTACTTTAGTATGCATGCTGATAGTATGGAAAACATCACATAGTTTAACATTTTGTGAACTCTCAATTTTTAATATTAAATCCAGAAGTTCCGATGCCGAATAAGATTATACGAGATTTTATTCCTTTGTTGATGACGATTACGAAAATCATCTCAATCTCGAAGGAGAAAGAAAATTAATGGTGTAAGTATTTGTTCACACATGTTTTTTTAATAGAAATCGTTTGATGGGTTATTAATAGTCGCATTTGTGTTGTATTGGTCGGTTAGACCTATTAAGATTTCATTTACAACAAGTTTAAAGCTAACCGGATGTCGGTTTTGTGTTTCTCTAGGTATTTATTTTTATTATGTGATTAATTTTGGCGATAGAAACTTACTGTGAAATAAATTTTGAAATAGAGGGAAGAAAGTATGCTTGAATCATTCATTTTAGTTTCACTGGAGATGCAACTAGAATGAATCTTAAATTTATGCAGATCCATTTAAAAAAAGTATAATTGTGTAAGGCAATTAAAGACATTGATGTTCTTCTAAGCCATAGCAGTTGAAAGTAAGTCTGAGCGAGGTTTAATATGTAATAAAAATTTGAAAATGTAAAACTGAGTAAGTATGCTTGGAATCCACACAATTTTTCAGATAGTGCATTGCTTTTATGGTTCTAAATAACGGTTGTGTACTAGAGAACGGGTCTTACATGTTTCCTAAAATAAATAATCTTAATCTCAGTCGACTTTGTTTGCATTACTATCAATTTGATTAGACACTTAGCTTTGATTGCAACGGCGATATTATGGTGTTTTGGTCATAATTGATTTGTAATAATTAATTATGTGTGTTTAATTGTGTCTCTTTGAAGAATGATTACGTAAGGGTATGGAATGTCGTCAGTGAGCTATACAGTCTAACCGAATTTTAAGAAGTCTGATTTAGATGTTATTATTTTGAATGAGAGATTTTAGAGTATAAAATGGATGATGTGCAAGACTTTTTGAATGTTAATCAACGATTGAGCAATATTTCATAGGTTGATATGGTAAACTTGTGTAGTGTCATCAGCATATTTGATGATATTACAATGCTTAATGGCATTATTTATCAAAAGAAATACAATATTAAATTATCGTGGTCATAATTTTAAACCATGTTGGGCTGCAGCATAGCTGGGAAGTAGAAAAGATGGCATTCCGTCTAGTTTGAAAACGGATTGTCTTTGTGACAGATAATTAAAAATGAATAATAATGTGTTTGTGCACAAGTTTAGGCTTGAAAATTCCTTCACAATTGTATGTCTATAGAAATTTTACAATGGCGTCATTGTTCAAGGATAAAATAATATGAATTTAATCAAGCAGAGTGATCAAGTCTATTATGTATAATCGATTTTGATCGGCTCTTTGAATTGAAACAACGTTCCAGTTAGAGCATAGATGATATTGCCAAGAATTATTTTAGATGCAAGTAGGCTAGCTATTGGTCTTAAATCATTGAAATCATAAGGGTTTTAATTATCGGTAACAATTTGAAATGTATCTGCTGCATTTCAACCGGGATGTCTATGGACATTAGCATGCTGATGTAACTAAATGCCAAAAGTTTCTGTAAGTTTACTGATTGAAAGATGATTTTGACAGTACGATGGATGGTTTTATTTTGTCCCTAGATATTATGGATTACATGGCGTTCACAATTATACCTGCTGATATATTTTGGGTCTTCAGATGGTTTAGATAATCGCATAAAACCGGAAAGGCGAAGTTCATTGGTCGTTCGCCTGCTAGATATAAGTTTGCCAAATTGACAATGTCGTAGTAAGAGACCTGCATAAACTTAACTTTTAAATATATACATATGATACCTATTTTTACAGATTTTATTCCTGACTAGAGAAAATACTTTTCGAGTATTAATATTATTGCAATTTTTTTTCTCTAATTTGGTACGATATCTTAATTCTTCTTCAATAATTTTGTAGTCTATATATTTCAATCTCATTATAGGGGTATTTCGTTCATGCTTTAGTATTTGGAAAGGCTAATTAATAATTTTTAGAAGTGTTAATGTATAATTAATGATGGAAGGTGTGAGTGTCGTTATGGATTCATCGCAAGCATGCTTTATGTGATGGAGACCGTTTGGTAGTAGTCATTCTTACTAGTAATGTACATTTTTCCGATTTGTGTAATTAGTAGCCAGGCTTCAAGTCTAATTTGTGTGAGAGAATCTCTTATTACTGGTGCCTTGTTTGGTGTTGTGAGAAAGTATCAAATAAGTTACAAGTTCATTAATAAACGAAGTGAACAGTCAAAGATAATTGGTAAAAAACTTAATAAAATTATCCATATATTTCATATAAATATTGAACAAAATTTATTTAATTTATTTTAATTTATAATTTAAAGACTTAAATAGGTAAAGCAGACACTATTCAAAATAAATTTCAACGAGAGAATTTATAGCAAATATAAATCAACCTCATGCGTTGACCTACGTTTAAGTTGAAAGGAAATAAAATTGTGCTAAAAAAAGATAATCATTGATGTAGAGAAGTATATTATCGAATGCTGTAACACAACAAATTTCTATTATTTGGACAAAGCTTACCATTGGATATGCAAGTATAACATAATTTCACATTAAAAATGGAATTTTTAATATTTTAGCGGCTCGTATCCTTTATATTATTATTAACCAATCACATAAGAATACTTTCTCTGGCTGAGTATAAGATCACTTTTATTCTATTGTACTTTCAATGATCCATCGCAAATGATATTCCATATTGGTCAGCCGGAGTAATACACTAGTCGGCAATCAAACTATAATTTGAGTAAATACCTACGAAGCAAGCACAATGAAATAGTTTTGTCTCTTGACTTCCAATTTGCCTCGTCCGATGAAAAGGCATTACATTAGATTGAACAATTTTATTAACAAGTTTCGTTAAGTTATTAAAACATAGAGAAGGTTATGAGCCAGAAAGTAAAACTTGCTTCAACAAATAAAGACCGCACGACAAAAGACAAATACTAAAACTGAAATCGAGCACGAAAGAATGATATAAATGCAAGGAAGGATTAAATCAATGATGTTCCAGTAGTTGTTACAATTAAAATACGAATATTTAGAATAAGAACAGTATATGGGATTTAAACCGCATACTGACTATCAAATCAACTGAAATATGATAGTTGTGTATTGGAAAATTGATTATTAGATTATATGAAAGTATAAATTATACATGAAGAATAAATAATTTAGTTATTAACACAAGGTATAAATTTTTCGTTGTAAAGTAAATATTTGCAATATCGTCCGCACAAAGCAGAATTGCGAGATTAAGGTAGATAAAATTTTAAAATTTATTGTCAGAATTGAACATAGCGTTATAAGCACGAAGATATGAAAATAAATGAATACCACAGAAGCACAGCTAACATTTATCAAAAATGAAAATCGAAAACAATAATTGAAAAATCAGATTAGTTATAACATTGTTTACAGGAAAACACACCCCACAAAAGGCTGTAACTTTATTCAAGTAAGTATAAAAGTTATTATTTTATAAATTGTTTACATAAAATAAGCAATTAATCGCAATTTAAGTGCACTATTCTTCAACCATACAAACGGGTTTTCATAGAAAATTTTAAGAGATCTCTATGATACTATAATTTTTAAATTTCCGCATGGACCGGTATGAAAGACATCATGGTTGGATGAAAGTTTCTGAATCCTCTCAACTGTTTGAAGTACATTATTTATATTTTTGTAAAAACTAAAGCTTTACTAACGAGTTTAACCACCATAGTTGGAATGATCTCAGATAATCTAGACATATTTTCAATTACCTGAATCTTGATAATCGGACTCAAATGAAAATTTGTCGGCTGCTACTGTTAAAATATCTTTGCACAATAAAATAATCCTAAAACCATAGATTTTCAAGAGATATTAACTTCAATAATTCAGCATATAACTTTTTAAGATACAAGAAAATGCTTTACCTTGCATTCTTTTTTATAGTTAAAATTATGCTTGCGTGAATCTTTTCATTGAATTTTAAGTAGCGACTGTGTATTCAAAGATCGGTCTTATCCGAATAATATACATTTAATTTGTATATCATTTGTTAATATTCTTTACCTCCATTTGCACCAGACTTTTCTTAGCGCAGCCGACTATTTTCACAATGTATCTCTCAAAATTAAAAAAAAACTAAGATACCCGGGATGTAATTTTGAAAAATCTGTTTTGTGTGTTACTTGCTTCAACAAAGATGTTTCTTTTATATAAATAAAAGTTATAAAGTCTGAAAACACCAGTGATATGCTTTAATTAATTGGCCGTCTTCATAAGAGCACAAAATTATATCCAAACGCATTTAAGATAAAGGAAATTAGCGCATCTTCGTTATTCTTATCAAGGGTTACTATGGAACACGCGGCTCTTTAAGATCAAATAGTCTAATTCTGGTTTTACACAATATTTCTCGTAACTGTGATTTTAGCAACAATCTCTGTTAGTTTCAAGTAGTTTAAATTGACATTTCTTGAGCTGAAAATTTAATTCTAATTAATAGAGTTTTGCTTGATAAGAATACACACCCGCGCGCAATACCCAGGTGGCATGCAGTGAATGTATGTGAATTAACGCTCAAAGCCAGGATTTCTATATTTTGTGTGAACTAATAATTCCTACATGACCATTAACAGTGCAATTAAAACTTTATGAATTTATATTTTGTGTATTTCTCAATCATTTATCCGAAACCCTACAGGTCAGTGGATTTATGTGATTTAGCACTCAAAACCTAGCATAAAGTGATTAATTGTAACAACGGAAAAACTCGTATTTATATCTTTTGCTTATTGTGACTAATTTTATACGATTTTCATCTTTGCTTTGCAACATTTTGTTTGATAAAACAATGACTTTGTGCCTGATTTTTCTCACATCACCTTTCGGGAAAGGGCCAGGTATTAATCATGAACGCGGATCGTAATAACGGCTACCAGACATTAGGAAGGAGGGCAATATCGCACTAAATAGACAACTAGTCCACAGAACCTCTTACATTCACTACAAAACCTCCTACAATTAAGTATTTCTAGACGAATGGAATGGTCGTGATGGTAGAGCGTACTTTTCTGAACCAATTTGGGATTTTATGAAATGAAAGCGGTAAATCAGAGTCATGGTTATCCAGTACTAACAGATCAGTTACCTTAAAAACAAGTAAATAATTCAGATTAAACTATTATCTTTGACATTAACTGGTTTACCAACTTTAGTTAATTGTTGCCCTATAATTGTTATGGTTCTTGCTGGTACTGTACAATCACTGAGAGCTTTGTCCAAAATATAGCAAATTTTATTCAGGACTACTGCATATATTTGAAGTAAATTATTAATCGATATATTTTGACTATCCTTTAGATTTTTAGATTTAATACTCATCATTACTTCTACAAATCACTTACTATAAAGACATAGATACCGTTCTAGCTTATTTATCAAATTAAGTACTAAACTCGTTCTGCTAACATTCAGGGGGGTTCACAACATTTTACTTAAAAACTCCATCAAATTACTCAAAAATTCCTTATTTGTTTTATCGCACGGTAAAATCAGTTTCTCTCACTTTTTTTACTTGCATCAATTATTCATTTTTTGTAGATAAGACTGGACTAATAATTACGTTTACAAAGTATAATAATCTCTGATCTCTCAAGAATTGATAGGAGTACCCTACTTATTTCATTATCTATATTTACTAATTTAATTTAAAATATTATTTATTAAGCTAAATTTTAACATTGTATTGCGTTTAATTCCTAATTTACATAATTTCTTATCCATTTTCCCAGCAAGGTGCCAACAAACATACAAGTTTGAAAAACATTTTTATATAATTTAGCAATAATTGATTGCGCGAGTGGTGGTAACAATGCTTTAAATCAAGTTTCGAGCTTGAAGTAAACACAAATCCCATTGTATTTAACCAGTCGTTGAACAACTTAACAAAACTACCGCCAGCCGCAACGCACAGATGCGTTTCGACCCTCCATGATCATCATCAGAGTACGACGGCAAACTGACTTTCGAGGATCAAACCGCGCAATCAATTATTGTTAAATTGTATTGCCTATATATGTATATGTGGAGAAAGCTGCAAACAGTTAATGTTCGTGACTGCATAACAATTGTGCAGCCGATATTTCCAATCAAGTTCAATGTATGCAAGACTGCAAGAGGTGAGAGCCGCATACCTAAATTTGATTGCCATATATATTCAATGTGGTTTGATCCTCGATAGTCAGTTTGCCGTCGTAATCCGTTGATGATCATGGAAGGTCGAAACGTGCCAGTGCGTTGCGGCTGGCGGTAGTTTTGTTATGTTGCTCGACGACTGGTTAAATACAATGGGATTGGTGTTTACTTCAAGCTCGCAAACTTGATTTAAAGCATTGTTACCACCACCTAAGCAATCAATTATTATTTAGATGTATTATAGATATATATATATATATAGATATATATATATATATATATATATATATATATATATATATATATATATATATATAAATATATATATATGTGTGTGCGCAGGGAAAGCCACAAACAGCTAATGTTTGTTACTGCATAGAAATTGTGCAGCCGACATTTTCAGTCACGTACAATGTAGGCCAGACTACCAGATGTGAGAGACGCATATCTAATTTTGCTTACCATATATATGCACTGCGGTTTGATCCTCGCTAGACAATTTTCCGTAGTACTCTGATGATGATCATGGAAGTTCGAAACGCGTCAGTGCGTTGCGGCTGGCGGTAGTTTTGCTATGTTGTTCAACGACTGTTTAAATACACTGGGATTGGTGTATACTTCAAGCTCGCAAACCTGATTTAAAGCATTATTATATACTAAAGGATCAGTAAACAAATTGTGGAGCCAATCAAATTTAACGAATCTGCATATCTTTACAAAAATTCCCCAGTTGATTCTGGTACACATAACATGACTATTTTCAGCGTTAATATTCTGAACCGTGCTACACATACTTTTTTATTTAATAATAATTTGTTTGTAGTTATGTTATTAAGAGTTATTAACAACCCAATTTCATTACCTCTGGACCGATTCAGCTTCCATATAAAAATAGTCTCATCATTTCAAACCTCTTGTTGATTCGTTTATTACTTGCGTCAACTATTCATTCAAATATAGGTTAGTTGAGTCAACTTAAAGCAAAATTATGACCATAACTGTACAAAATAAATTAAATGAATTAATAAAATAACAGTTCTAAATTTAACCAGTATACGTAGGTCTAAGAATCACCGTTAGAATCAATGTATCAAGGTGTACTGATTAAAAAATTTATAAGGGTATTCCTTGCACAAGTAAGAAACTGTCTAGCATAAAACTTAAATTATCTATAAATAATAGAAACTCCGCATCGATTTTCAAACTAATTGATTTTACGAAATAAATAATTTCGAATCATACAGGATTTTTTATTTTAAAGACCTTTATGAGGCCACGTTTTAACCAATATTTTTAAATCATAGTCATTCATAAATATAAAATTAATCGCGAAAATATTTGTTCTTAATACTTCTAAATTAGTATATAAGCATCACAAGACTTACCTACTTGCCTGAGTTTAAATATTGGCTTAACCTGACAGTTTTTATCATTTAAAAGATCTCTCTTCCTAGCGCTGTTGGTTACATTTACTAGCTGCACCGTTTTTACATGTTATGTCGTCAAAATTGACTAATGGTTTTTGCTGGTCTCAGCCGTTATTCCTGTAATCGGCTTTGAATTTCGTTGCATCTCCTTTATGTGAATAGTTGTTTTGAATCCTTTTATCTCAATCGATAAATATGCTTTTAAATAAATGAATATAATCTTTTTTTGCAACTTATCTCTAATTGTGTCTTTGAAGTTTTGTTGGCCATATTTACTGTCACAGGCATTCAACGGTTTGACATCTTCCCTTCCAAGCAGCTGTCTACGACCTCCGATTCTGTGTCACACTTTATAAATTCAATTAGTTTGCCAGCGTCTTCAGCAGCAATCTCATTCACAATGAAAAATATTAATTAACCTATTTTTGGAATTACGAGCAGAATTTTTTCTAAGCAGGATGTTTCAAATATCCTAATTCGAGTTACCGTTACCGTTCAAAGTAATTTCATCCCACTTCAGTCCAGACAACTTCAAGTATATTAGTACATTAATCCTAAATTTTCCAATTTTCTCGTTAAATGCAGCAACGAATCCCCCAATATGAACGTAATTATCTATATTTCGCTTTTCTGAAAACTAACTTTGTCTCCAATTTATTAGTTTTTCTTTCATTTATTTTATTTCTTCGGACAAGTTAATAAACTCTGACTGCCTTAATTATTTCCTTGATATTGGTACGGGAGACATTTTGAAACTACCGGCGTATTAAGAAATAAAAAACTATAAGTTCAATTGTACCATATTTAATTAAAATACCAGTGGCAAATTAAAGCGTAAAAATTTTTTTAGGTTTAAATTTAAGCAGGAAATTACGGACTTCCACATATACGTCCTCCCGATAGTGAAGTGATTTAAAATAGAAATAAAACTATTCCACAACCTAACAATTCCTTCTTGGTGCTTGGGTTGTTTCCACAGTGCCAATGCATTTTCCATTGCTACTTGTTCCTAAGAGTCCGTTTCTTCAATACTTCAATTTATCTGTTCATGGATAATTCTAAAGTTTGAATGATCACTAACCCTACCTTGGCTCCCAAGTTTATGCTTGTCATGGTTAACCACATTTAGAACTTCGGTTTCTATCCAACAATATTTTATTCATTATAGCCCCGGCAGTTTTCCGTACCCTCCATGGGCGAATCATCCTGAGTTGTTGAAGGTGACCGCGCCTATCTGAACGTCGCGTCTGATTTCGGGAATCTGCAGCCATTTCTGAAGCAATAGCGCGTGGAGTGGTCATAGCTGCGACGATTCGGACACCACTACATCGGAAACTCTGGAAATGTGGCACGGCCTCTGTTTCGGGACGGTGGTCGACGCTGGTCACGCCTGCTCTGGTCGCGTCTATAGTGGACGGCATCGACCGTGGCCAAATATGGCCTGACGGTGAGGCTGTCAATCAGGCTGTTGAGGCGCTCATTGGTGACATTAGTTTTGGCTGACGGTGATAGATACTGAGGCTCCGACAGGCGTAATGTCATGCAACCTGGCTCTAAGACAGGTGAGCTGCAGTAGTGTTTCTCACACTACTTGTACGTCGTCTTGCACTGCAACAGATTCGCGCAGAAACGTGCCATTTCTGAGAGTGCCGGAGGAAGCTTCTGAATGAATTGTCGCGTCAAGATTTCTTTGGGTAGATTAAATTCAGTGGTTTTCAGCTCCATCTCCCTAAATAGCTCGGAAGGCGTGCGGCTACATAGGGATATATGGCTAATCAATTCTGTTAGCCCGTCTTCCCGATCTGGCGTCAAGTGCTGCTTGACGGAGCGTTGCAGGCTCTGCCAAGGCTGCAAATATGTGCCCTCAGTGTATTGATACAGGATATCTTTGAGTCTGAGTCTGAAAGATATTGGGATTGCCTACCAAGCCCCCCAAAAACATGTGACACTCTTCTGTTATATTAGATACCTTGACTAATAAAGTAACATCGTCGATCCACTCGTCAAGGTAGTCTGGATCGAATTGGCATATCACGTACTGGGTCCATGTGGTGGTGCGGCTTGTTGCTAGGCCCGCCACCGGGCTTCCTGCATTTCCTGAGCTGTACGTCATCTTGTGTTTGTGCGCGCTGTCGAATACAGGTGGCAGTATTACATCGTCGTCACCCGTCATCGTGTGGCTGTCTTCAAGAATTGTGATCTCAAAAGAGTGGCTTGCTGTGTTTTGAGGCTCAGAATTTGTTTTCTTGTGTGTTTTCCCCGATTTACCGGATTCACTTCTCCGTGGTATTCATCCGATGTGTTTGGGCTAGCGGGAGGACTAGCTCCTGCTTGATATTCTCATTGACTAGAGTTGCTGATTAATTATTTATTGGCTGTGAGCTCGACGGGACGGGGCACCATTTATGTAGGAGGTATTGCGGTTTATGTAAGAGGTTTTGCGTGTTAGCTGTTTATTTAGCGATTCTATGCCATTCCTACATATGCCTCGTATCTGACGTAGGAAGAAATGGGTTTCGAGGGCCGTGATTTTGATCTGTCTCACACTCTTTTTCAACGGATGATGTGAGAAGGCTAAGTCGTATTGTCATACGTGTATTATGACAAAGGTTGCAAAGTAAATTAAAATTCACTGTTAGTCAAAATTGACCGTACTCTAGACGGCAACAAAATGAAACATTGTTAACACAAAGTTAATATCTAGGCACAAAAGCAAAGTCATAATAAACAAAATAAATAAATCAAGAATTTATTAGCGGAACAGATCCAGTTTACGGATAAACGATTAAAAACACACAAATATATAAATCCTGGTTTTGAGCGTTATGACACATAAATCCACTACATGTTACCGCCATATTACGTGTGGGTGTGTATTATTATTAAACGAAACCCTATTAATTACAAATAAAATTGCAGTTCAAAAAATCTCAATTAAAACTGCTTGAAACTAACAGAGATTGTTTCTAAAATCAGGGTTAAGAGAATGGTTGTCTATAACCAGAATTCGTATACATGAACCTATGGAAAACCAGATCTGATGAAATTGTAACGCGGAGCCGCAAGTTACAATGCATTACAATTCGAACTTAAAAATCGGCTGAGAGACATGCAAAATAATAAATGACTGTCTTATAAAAAAATGAGCCTTAATAAAGAGGAATGTAATATCGAAAAATATGGAGATATAAATGTATATTCTTTGAATCCTGCTGATCAATACGTAGCTACAAGCTGGAGCCAATTAAGAAAAAGTCAATCAAACAAAGTAAATCACTTACATCGAAAGGTAAAGAAAACTATTAGCCCTGAATATTAAAGAACATGTGCTTCGTGGATGCGTTTTAAATTTTGGCAATTATTTTCATCTCGAAAGCTATATTGAAACGCGCGTCTCCGCGTTCACTTCAGGGTCACATATACTAATTCTGGTTTTAAACAATCTTTCCCCTAACTGTGATATTAGAAACATTCTCTTTTATTTTAAAGCAGTTTTAGTTGAGATTTCATGAGCTGCAATTTTATTTGTAATTAATAGGTTTTTTTAAAAAACAACACACACCCGCGCGTAACACGCCGTTAGCATGCAGCGGGTTACTGTGATTTAGCTTTCAATGCCAGGATTTATATTTTGTGTGCTCTTCACCAATTATCAGTGACTCTAAACTATACTGCTAAGGCGATCTGGATTAGTTTATTGTGATTAATGACTGACTGCAGTTGTGTCTAGATATAAACTTTGTGTTGACAATATTTTATTGTGTTTCCGTCTAGAGCACGGTTAATTTTGACTAACATTGAATTTTAATTTAATTTGCAACCTTGTTCAAAATACACTTATGATACTTCGACTTAGCCTTCTCTCATCACGACACTGTGACATAAAGCGAGACTGATTATTAGCACGGCCCACGAAATCCATTTCTTCCGACGTCAGCTACCAGGTATAAATACGAATAGCATAGCTTCAGTAAATAAACCGCTACCCGACAAAAACCTCCTACATAAATCGCAACAACTCCTATAATATAACTGTATGAAACTAATAAATCTAAATCATGTTAACTTCAACTAAATTGGTTGGGTCGTTTATGTGGTTTTCCTCAGAATTTATTATGAATGTTTCATCCAGCCGAAATTTAATAATCTCTATCTCTATAGTCAAAGATTTCATTTTTGCGGATAATACTATTACTAAGTTTTCCAATCCATCATAAGCAATTTTATTTAACAAAACACCAATGATTTATTTCAAATCAATTATTTATTGAGTTCGCTCATAAAGAGCATATATTTATTAAAACAAATTACAATTTTTTAAATTTTATAATTATCTCTGCGGCTCGGAGACTGCTACCATAATTGCAATGACTGTTTCATCTTAATACGTGCACTTCTGCGAGGACATTCTATTGAATTCATGCCAACACTAGATAAGATCTTGGTGCTTTCTTGGCTTCAATGGTGTCAGTTGCTGCACCATCCCCCTCAGGAGTCGGCATTGGCACCTACACAAAAAATCAAGTGTAACAGATCGTGGTCCATTGGGCATATTAATGAAAATTGTGTTGTGCTCTGCGTACACCTATTCCATACGATACGGACTATCATTGACAGCCTGTAGTGTTGTAACTTAGAAAAGGCTTATTGCGTAACCACCATCCCTGCGAGAAAGTGTCTATGGAAATTCACTATACGAATAAACCGGCTAACCTTTTTTCTAGGAGTGAGAAACGAATAGTCCTTGATGAGCTGTACATTCGAATCTAATGGTATAAATCCCTCCGCTGGGAGTGAACAACTCTGAAACCGTAATTGCCGACCAATGTTAACTTTTTCTGGATTTAAATATAATCACAATTCTTCGGCTCTGGATAACATCTTCTGCAACCGAATACGTAATTGGTGTTCAGTTGTGGCCCATATAACGACATCGTCATTGTAAGTTGTTGTACAGGATAAGTCGGACACGAAAGATTCCATCATTCTTTTTAACACTAGGTACGTACTTAAAACCAAATGGTAATCGAATGAATTGGAAATGACCTTGAGGTACTTGAACCACTAGCTTCCACTGGTCTTCGGGCCGAAAACTAATTTGCCAAAATCTCTATTAAAGCTCAAGCACGGAAAACCATTTGCCTCCTGCTAGTTGTAGAAACAGATTACACAGAGGCGGCATGGGATACAGGTCAGGCTGAGTCACCCAGTTTAACTACCGGAGATCAGCCGCCGGTCTAAATGAACCATCAATTTTCGTAACGTAAAGCATGGAAGCTCAAAAAACAAATGCGGATAGTTCAAGAACGCCGGCCTGAGTCGCTGCTGCTAGTTTAGATATAGAGGCACCATATACGTTTGGTGGTTCGTAACCTTTATTTAACTCTAGCCATAGTTTAAAGCGATCGACCGGTGGCACTGGACATTCGCTAAAATCATGGAGTTGGAATATAATGATGTGTTGACTTTGCGATTCTTTCCGCCACACGGGCAGACATCTGGTCTCCACCTGCAAATTAGAGCTATATATCGACTTTATTAAATTCATGCTTTTCGGCCTAGAGAGGCATATACGTTCAATTTGACATTTGATTATCTTAACCCGTTGTCTAATGAAATAAATTCCCAATTAGTGTGTTTAAATATTCGCTACAACATAAAACATATACTAGATATTTTCATATATTAATAATTTAGTGTTCCATTCGCCCGCAGCCACTACCGACGCGTCCGCTGCCTGACACAAATTTGCTCTCGTAGGTTTTACGTTGTTTAATGCCAGTGACGATGGTAATACGGACACAACTAAAGTATCCAATTACAATATTACTGGCTGTCCGTTGAAGAATTCTACAATTTTAACTTTAATACAAATCCTTACGTGTAGCAACGTTTGCCATACTTATTTTATTTCGAAAGCCATCTGATTCTGAACACTTTTTAATGTACACTGCTAAACTTCTTATCTCGATATATAAATGTGAGTCCCCAAAGTTTTATATTTTTGGCTTGATCTTGACTATCATTATTGGTGAGATGATGGACTCTATTTTCCCATTGATATGGCCGTTCTTTGAGAGTACTATACTGATTTTGCTGCCCCTTAGGCGATGTGTTCCTGGTTTCTTTATATTTTGACCTCGCTTCCAAGCCACCGACTGTTGCTGTCCTTCCTGGACTCGCTGATTATGCCGCAAAAAATTCCAATAATGTATGTCGTTCCTGCTGGATTTTGTAACGGCACCCATGCGTGGATATTCAGCAGCCAATTTGGTGGTCAACATTGCCAAAATTTGAAGAGCCTGATTTCTTTCTTCAAGGCCTCTCTGCGAACTCGATATTGCGCCATATCAGGTAGAATTCAGTAGCGTATATATAATGGCCTCATGCGGTTGCATCTCGGGCAAATACTCATTTAGCTGAAACAACCATTGACTGATGCTTGCCATGGTATTAACGGGCATCTCACCCGATAATGGTTTCAGTCTGTACAATTCCGAAAACACATCCAGAGGCCTGGTTCGGAAGTGACCTAACACTTTTCTTTTATATATTCTTCATAAGTCAGGTCGACAGGAAATTTTAATTAGAATGCAAATGTTCAGGTAACTAATTCCTGGACAGCCACGCGCACAATAAATGCTTCTAATGAATTTTTTGGGGGTCGAACAGAGGCTTTAAATTATTCGAACAACACATCTGTGACCTCTCCACATCCAATGGTGGAAGCATAGACTTAAACTTGGAAGACGATCGGTGAAAACTCGTCGATTTGGATGAAGAAATCTGCATATGTCAGTCTGATGCCTTTTGGGCGCGGTCGCCACTGTTGACTTTATTCATATTGGTTGAGTCGTCTATGTGGTTCCACACAGAACTTATTAATAATGTGCCATCCAGCCGAGACTTAATTATACCTATCTCCGTAGTCAAAGTGTTCATTTGTACAGATAATACTATTACTAATTCTTTCAATCTGTCAGAGGCCATTTTATTTAATTCAAAACAAATGCTTTATATTTAATCAATAATTTATAAGAGAAAGCACGTTAAAAGCGCACCCATTTAGTAAAACAAAATACAAATATTTATTATTTTATATTCATTTATGGGGCGCAAAGCCTGCTTCCATCATTACGCTGACTGCTTCGTCTAATACATTCACTCCTACGGGAGCGTCATTTTTAATTTATGACACTCCTAGATAAGACTCGTTGTGCGTTCTCGGTCTCAAAAATGGGCTATTTGTACAGAGGTGTGTGCATGAACCATTGACAAGGTCGGGTTTATTGGAAGAAGCTTTTTGGTATACTTTTTTTTAATATGACAAATTTACCATCTTTTACAACAAGTCAGATGAATTTACCTCCCACTATGATGTCTTATAAACTTCTCAGCGCTGAAATTGGATATATTTACAATCAAGATGATCTTTTGAATTCATAGTATGCCAATTTGATGCATGGTTTATCAATAGTTCAAAATAACTGAAATTGTCACACAATTTATACCGATATTATTATGTTACATCCATTTTATTTAATCCCTATTTTAATAACTATATTTGGCTTTAGTTTAGTGTTTTGTGACAATGATGGCTTTAGTTATACAAACAATTTCTCTCGCAAATTACTTTACTTTTACTCATTATTTATGCTGCGATAATGAATAGCATCTTTATTTTTTGGACTAAAAATTTCTATTATTTGACTTTTTATTTATTGTACAATTTTACTACACTGTCAAACATTTGATATAAATATATTTTTTCTGTATTCAAATAATTGCATTGATCTGCTTGAAGACGAACAACCCCACTCTCCAACTCATGCTGTTCAAGGTCTATGTCTTACCCTACTTTTCATACGCTAGCGAATTCTACTGTCCTCTCACTATAGCCTCCTGGAACGCCATCGAACAGATCTTCTCCAGATTTCTAAAGCGAGTCTTCCCTCACAGACAAAATTCTCGAGAACGCCTACTCCTGGCCAACCTTCTGTTGCTTTGGTTTACCCGTCATCTACGAGTCATTTCTTTTATTCATAAGATCAAAACTTGCCTATCACTGTCCAGCTTCGCTCACCCAAGTCACCACTATGCCACACGCTCTAGCAACTCTTCAATCCAATCCAACCATACTCCAAATTTATTTAACAAAATATATCTCTGTTCCAAAACCACTAGTGTATTCAATGCTCTTCCCACGTAAATAAAGCTCCTATCCCAGCACGAATTTCTAAAGGTGGCCCACAAGTACTTCTTCAACAATTTTCTATGCAAAACGTCCGATTGGAAGTGCAATTGGTTCCTTCATAAACCAAAACACTTATTTCATCCCCAGGCTACTCACTTATTGTTAGTTTCGGAGTGTGAAGCCTCTTCTGGCTGGCCTCCATTTTCCACTTCTCCCCTCTGATTTTAAATTTCTCACTCTTGACTCCCTGATACCATTCCTATTCTCATTTCTCATTTTACCGCATCCAAATATTGAATAATTTACCACGTTTTGCTCAACTAATTCTTTTCTTTTGTGTTTCAGCGAACGACCGGAAACTCGAAACGTCTACTGGACTACCCGACGGTATATATCGGACGGTGATTCTCCCTCGCCTACCATCAGTCATATTCTCGCTCAACGGAAGACAGTGAATCTAGAACGAGGCACAAGCTTCAATCTAGTCGACTTCATCCTAGTCAATACTACCCTACAGGAAATCAATATCCACGACGATGTAATCCGTCGGTCGACTTCCGCTACCGGTCCGCCATCACTTTCGAACTCACACTCAAATTCGTCTGTCCGACACAAGCTTACCCCGCATTGATGCTCGGACCCTTCATCGATTGTACTCCAGTTGATCTTATCTAGTCAAATGGAATCTCTTTTTCACCAGATCGAACTATCACGAAGTTGATGAAAGCACTTCTCTTTCTCAACTCTTCAATCCCCTGTGATTAAATACTTTGCTAGTCACAATTTCACACATCTCCACATATCCTACCTTTGATTTGTTTTTTCAATGGTTGGGCCTGTTGGTCTTTGTTGCCAAATAAGTGCATTATTATTACTATTATTAATATTTTTATTATAAATATAATTTTAAAATAAGCCGTACACACAGGAGTTCCATACAAATTTTCTACTTCCAATATTCAATTACAAATATTGTTTAAATCTCGTATTTTTTACAATTAAAGAACTAATTGACCAAATAAAAATAGTGCGCTTAAATCAGAGGACAGGCGTTTATATGAACTCGTTCCAGGTGAAATATAAAAATGGGACTAGGTAGTGATTATCCGCAGTTGATCCACCTATTACTGGAGTGTTTGTGGATAAACCCCTTCTACT
>JAQBSW010000523.1:175000-194816 GCA_029291075.1 Eudiplozoon nipponicum
ATGCAAGGAGTGAACTCCACCTTCAGATTATTAGGGAGTCATCGTAAAATTTCTATTTTAGATGTGAAATAAATTAAAATTGGTCCAAAATATTTATACATGTTTGTAAGTATAGCACGCAATCGTATACTCTTTGAAATTTTAAATCAGGCTATCTATATACGATTAAAATTAGGATCGAAACTTGAACGGCAGTTAGAATCTTTTGGCTAGCAGATAAAATACATAGGGAGCTTGAATCAAGTAAACTTTGGAAAATATTTTGTGTCAATGGGTACCATTCTAGGTTCAGAATAGCAAAGATTTGACGTTTCCTAAGAAAGTTTACCAAATTTTTTATGTACATTATGTGTGATATAACGAGTGAAAGTCATACGATCATTGTAAATTCTGATACCAAACAAAGAATAGAAGTAATATTACAGAATAAAACCAGTCTTTAGACGACTCCTTACACTAGATACAAAACTTTATAATCAAAAAATCAAAAATGGAACATGAAGATACAGCAATAATATTATAAATACACTGTAAAGTCTAGAATCTCACATATCAAATTAGGTATCATCATCATCATTTCCAGCCACACAAAAGTCAAGTGACTAATGTTTCACTGCCATATAACCATAAGGAGTGAAAAAAAAGTATATTAGTGAATTTAGATAAATTATTATTGAGATTTACGAGAGAGGGAGAGGGGTAGAGAGAGAAGGAAAACCTTGCTACTATGAGTAAATTTATCAGGATAACTCACAGAAATGAGGCAAACTAAACCTCTCCACAACACCATTATGGCCAAGTTAGCATTCGGGCAAGGCGACATCAGCAACACAGCTTCCTTGCGGATTTCACCGTATCACGTCATGAACAAACCGAACCTCGCAGCTAACTTTGCCCTACTAAGAAAAGAAAGTTACGAAGATGATTCTACTATACATCTGCAACAAGATCGCCACTGAGCTCGATTCGCTGCCATATCGCTAAGGGTTTCTAACCAAGAACTGTGATGTGCACGAGGACCCCATCCCGGCAGACGAGTGGATCCTATACTACCAATTTGGATGTAAGTGACTTTAATTGTTTCTGCCATGTCAAAATCTGCCCACCTTGTTTCTTACGCCAATTTGGTGCTGGATGAGAGAACAGAGCTCTATTGGGCAATCGGAATGAGGGCATACGCAAAACGTGACCGAGCCAACGAAGTTGATGGAGCCTTATTTGCTTTTCTAAAGACGAGCACTTATTGTCAGATCCAAAAATACGTCTACGGATGTCAACGTTAGTTATTCGTTGTTGGTAACCAACATGTGCTATACTTCTCAAACAACGATGATCGAATGCCTGTAAGCGTCTCAGATCATCAACTCTAAGAGGCCAAGTTTCACTAGCGTATAGTAAGACTGCGCGTACAGATGCATCGTAAACACGACCTTTAAGGCAAAGTGAAATATTCGCGTTTCTCCATAAATGACGAAGGTTCGAGAAAGCTACTCTAGCTTTCGCGATCCGTATTCTCACCTCGTCGGACATATTGCCTACGTTATTGATAGAGCTCCCAAGATATGTAAACCTGTCGACTATGTCAAGACCTTCATTCTGCAGTCGCAACATTGGAGTGAGTGGTGGGTGATCCTGTAACAGTATCTTACATTTAGAGGGTGCGAATTTCATACCGACAGACGGAAAAACGTTTGCTTATCTATTTAAGGTGGTCTGGGCAGCATGCTGATTGTCGAATAATAGTACGATATCGTCCGTATAGTCAAGATCGACTAGTTTATCTCCCGGGAGAACTTCAACTCCAGCGTCCTGAATGTGTGAGAGAGTGTTGTTCATAATAGCTTCGATTACAAAATTAAACAAAAATGGGGAAAGTGGACAACCTTGACGAACACCACTGCTGGTTGTAAAGTTATGCGTTAATTCGTTGTAAACCTTAACGCGACCAGAAGTATTTGTGTAGAGAGCTCGTATAATATTAACAAATTTAGTGGGCACACCGCTTTTCGACAAGATATGGAATAAAACATTGCGATCCACCGAATCAAATGCACCCTTGAAGTCTAGAAAGACGACTATTGTGGGACGGTGATATAAATGTCTCTGTTAGAGAACATAGAATTGCATGTAAATATAGTAGGATTATAAAATTAGTACAACGCGAGCAATTGGAGTTGACAAAAAATCACTTAAGATTATTGTTTTATAAAAATACACGCGCATTTACTTATATTTAGCTGAATGATTTACATCTAGATACACACGAAAACACACATACATTTGCAGGGTTTTCTAGAGAAACATCAGTAATTTTCATCGGATCACTGAAGTTTCCTTGATATAAGCGTATACAGACAGGTCGTTATATTTACGTTAAAGTATCACTATTTTAGTCACGCGCACGTACAAATTCACGACGTATGCTAATCTAGAGAGGTCTCTAAATTTTTATGTGATATCACCAGTAAGCATAAATGAATTTATCTAAATGAAATTTTCTAAACATTTTATTAATTTACCATAGCTGAAGGGATGAATGGACTTTAGAGAAAGAACCTTGAAAATGAGTCAAACATTTCCATTGAAAATAATTATACAGTTAAAATAATGAAGATGGAAATGTCTTTTGATTGAGTGTTATTAATCTTATTTGGTGAAAATGAAATATTTTAAATAATAATACCTCTTTTGAAATGACGACAGTCAAGCAATTTAGCAAAACATTTTTTTAAATTGGTACCTATTAGACCTTTTGGTTTACCTTAAATAGTCACAATTATAAACTTTATTTATCTTTGTCAACTTGACATTCAAATTTCATCCTCTTGGAATGATCTTTTGAGAAACGACATATTTAAATACAATTTTATCGAAGTTGAATTTTAAATAATTAAACTGCGCTTTTAGTAGAACAATATAGCAAAAGTATGCTTTAAAGAAAGATATAAATATGAGTGTGGGAGCTTTATTTGTCCATTTTGTGATTAGTGAATTAACTTTTTTTGCATTCAACTAAAAATACTTTAATCCTTGACTCAATTGTAAGCACACTAATTTTATAATTTAAAAGAGCGGATCGTAGTTTACTTTTATTGTCGTGTAATAATATATTTTGTGCAGATCTAATTGATATATACTCATTTAGACTTGATTTTTTATTTCGCAATTATATCTTAAATAATTTTTATTTTTTGAAATGAGTTAGTAAGTCACGCGAATTTTATAAAAGAAGCGCGTATGTAAGAGGAAGTTGTAAACTGCAGTCAAACTAATTCGTGCTTCAAATTTCAATTCACAAATAAAGTAACAGATTTCTCAACCATACTCTAGTAAAAAATCTGAATGTATATTAAATACCGTTTATTATTGCATTATTAAATAACATAATTCTGTGCATTTTGTGCTCTTTATTTTCGACTTTCAAAAATAAAACACAAACTTGCTTTAAATCTATGTTTTGTCTGACTAAAAATAATTGTATTACGTTTGATAATATTTAATAATAATGATATTATCTGTAAATTTAATCAAGAGTGGATTTAATTATTTATTAAATTGGATACATACTTTCTGCGATGTACTAAATATTATTAATCTCAACTTGTATTACTAACATTGTGTATGTGCTGTAATATTTGGTAAAACTGTTAAGAATCTATACCGTGAAATTATTAAGGTAAGAATAATTCAGCAACATGAACGAGATAAACGTTTTCAGTACTGGCAAATTGCTCGCAAAGACGAACAGCAAATATTAGCAAATCAGCCGGGGATACAAGTAGTCAGATGCAAACCGATTTTATCTGTTTCAATGGTTTCATGTTATAAATAAGAATCTTCCAGAATGTTAAATTCCACAGAACCGCAAGTAACTAAAAGCAGTTACCCGTCAATAACGGAAGTTTTTCGATTGAACGCGTGAGCTCGTTTGCCTTCATTAGTGGATAGAAGAACTGGATATGCTGTCTTACCTGCACGCAACAAAAGGCAGGAGGGCTATTTTTTCATTGTTTGCATTATATTGGTAGCTGAGTTTTAAGCCAATCTAAAAGGCCACGTTTCATACTAACGAAATTAAAAACAATTTTATACAGATTTTACTCCCTCTCCACGGCGAGTCTGTTACAGCAGTATAGAAGAACGTGTTCGACAGTCATCATCGTTCCTTGCTAAACCTCCATTATTTTTGTCAGATGTATAGATACGTTGCGTATGGTAATGCAACACTCAAACTAAATTATTTATTGTTCTTTCTACGCGACATTATTCAATAATTTTATATTCGGAAGGACAAGATGACAGTTGACGAGCCGGTAGTCTGTATTGAAATATGTTGGTATGCGTTCAAGCCAACTTACGAGAAGTCATCAAACTTAATAGTGAACACAGTAAGGAGATATGACACATTTGCTGCATGGTTCAAGGATTTGGAATCACATTTGCCTAGCGATATATATCATCTGGTAAACCATATCCTCAAAATCTGCTCAAATGTGACTTGCTAGTTTTTACATCGCGCTTGTAAAATACTCAACACTTATAAGAATTATTAATTAATCCAAATTCTATTATTTATATTTATCTAATGTAAAAGTCTTTCCTGATGTATAAATTCTCATTTGTAGTTCGCTTCCAAAAAAATAATTAAAATTCTAAAAATATTACCTCTTACGTTAGGATTTAATTATAGGTATTGCTCTATATAAGAATCCTAAATTAATGGATATACTTAAGTGACAAACAATAAAAAATTGAAATTAGGAGTTATTCAAAAAGTTAACTACGAGATTCTTGTTTATCTTACTTCCTTATTCAATTGTCAATTTTTTAATATTTTCACCACAGAAATTCAAATTTTAGACGTTTTGAGTTACCCAACCGTCATGTTGACCTCATCATTCCACCTAAAGCACAGGGTTTCCAAAATTGTAATACAAGCATCAATCCCGACAATAGATGGTCAGAAGGAGTTCTGACAACTAGAAAAGATCCAAAAAATACGACCTTCATGTCTATGCTCACTGGGTTGTAAATTTTTGCTTTCAAGATTTGACCGTGATAGGTCCAAATTCCTACTTCATGTCACGCTTAAATACTGCATGTTGCGGAGAAGTAATATATATGCAAGTACGTATTAGGAGTTGCGAACCTAGTCACAAATTAGTTCATTTGTGACCAGAAGGATAAACCAAAGGCAGCATAAACGGAATGTATAATGCAATGCACATTCGTTTCGTGCTTACTGGTGACTCATTAGTAGGAGCCGGTATTACGCCCTTTAACCACTACTGTGTTAGTAACCGACACCAACATTATTGTACCGAAAAGGTACATAGTACTAACACTATGGTTTCTGAGTCGGTACATGATACCAACATGATGGATATCAATTTAAGCTATAGTACACCGAAATTGAAATTCACAACAATTTCCGAACACCTGTTACTCCAGTTAAACCATACACTCTGGCCTTCATCGATATCAGTTATCATATTTCGCGGTAAGCATGACATTATTCAATTCAATATATTACAGTTAAATACTGTTTGTTGCGAAGAGCTAATATATATGCAAGTATGTATTAGGTTTTGCGAACCTAGTAACAAATTAGTTCAGTTGTGACCAGAAGGATAAACCAAAGGCAGCATGAACGGAAAGTATAATTTCATGCATATTCGTTTCGTGCTTACTGGCGACTCATCAGTAGGAGCCGGTATTAAGTCCATTAACATATAATAGTATAAAAAGAAGGCATATAATATATCCAGAAACGAGTGAATGACATAAAGATAAACTGTGTAACGATTAAAAAGAATTTCTTATTTTCTCACTCAATATGTGCATTCGTCTTTAATACACAATATCGGCTATAAAAGAAGTGACAATTTAATCCGTAAACTGAAATAAAAGGAAGCAATCATAGTCATCTAAAAAAAATTATTAAATCCATTTATCTACATAAGCAACAAAATGCTTTTACTTATTCTCTAGTTATTCTGTTCACTTTCCCGTTTGGAGTGATATTTTTAAACGCAAATTCTGCCATAATTAGTCATTTGCTACATGTATTTACAATAGTCATCGATTTAATTTAATGTTGTTACGTCAAAAATATTTACACAATATTCAACATTCTCCAGACAATTGTAAGGTTTTCAAACATGCAATTAAAAACTTTTTAGTAGTATCAGTTTCCATTTAACTTTTTTTAAATTAAATGTTTCTACATTTTAGTCAGTCTGATTATTCAATACTATTTGGATATAAATTTAGTTGCATATGTATTTTAAGCTAATGAAGCACAAGTGTATTCATAGCAAATCATGCTTACATTGGTCAGTATTATCTATGTGGTCTATAATATCTTTAAATAATTTAAATTCTATCCCTCGTATAAATAGCTTTTTATTTAATTCTGACATTTGGGTTCTTCATTAAGCGAATATTTAAATATGTCATACGAAGACAATATAGAATCGAAAGCTTGATTGATATCTAGCCAAATCAAAATAAATATTCAATTAGATACTTTTTTCTGCAGAGACCTAAAATATATGCAATTATGTATTAGTAAGCCCGAAACGAATGTGCACGAGATTATACTTTTTGTTCATGCTGTCTTTGGTTTATCCTTCTGGTCATAATTGAACTAATTTGTTACTAGGTGTGCAATAACTAATACATAATTGAAATAGTCAACTGTTTGATTATATCAACATGTTTAGATATAAAAACTGATGTCTGATAAAGATATATAAACCAAACACCAATGGATTTACAAATACAATTTTCAAGTAACAAAAATTGCGTGTTGCCCTTATATTAAGGGATTTTTGTGTTAATCAAATAAATTTTAGTCGAATTCGAATGTTAAACGATAGTTTTTTCAGCCCTCTATTAAATGTCTTCTCACATTATTTTATAATGAAACTAGTAGTAATATATTTCCCAAAATTGCTGCGGTATAAAATTGTGCAATACATATTTGTAAAGAAATATCTGCAATTAGTTTGCGGTTTTTAGCAAATTGGAAAATTAGCTCATTTTATTATTAAAAAGTAGTTTCTATACAATAATTTTCAATCTACTTGAGATAAGTACTTCCTCCTATAATATCTCTTTAAATTGCTTTGTTTTAAAATCGAATAAATATTAAATTTCAACTTTCATATTGTGATCGAATACAACTATGATTTATTAGAGTAACAGGGAAATCCATTGATATATACGCTGAACACAATTATTTACATAGGGAAATTTTATTTAAAAGCATATTGTTTATTGTAAATTTTATAAATAACCTTATTTTAGTTATTTGTAAATGCTTCGCTTATTGTGCACTTATTCCTGATCATTGATAAAATTTACAAATATTAAATGTTATGACATTTACTTGCATTATTTGTAAATTTATATATCCTTTTGTAATTTACCCATTATTTTATCAAGAGTAATGGAAATTCTTATAGAATATTCAGCTTTTAAATAAGTAAAGCATTTATTCTCGTATACATAAAGAATTTAAAATGTTTTATATATTTCAAACCATAGCGTTTTTGCTCAACTCTATCTATTAATTTACTGTTTTAACTATATAAAATAATTATTTCATGCCTTTTTTATCCAATAAAACTTTGAAACAAAAGCGTTTATATGCAATAATTTTAAAAAGCTTATCTGAAAAAAAATGTTTTACACATGTGGAAACAAAATTGTTACATATTAAATACACACCTAGCCCACTGGTCTACGTATATATTGTATATATTTTTCTCCTAATACAATATTTCAAATATTATAAGATGTTAAATTTGAATTGAATAATTCTAAATCTAAAGCAAAATATATTTTAGTGTTAGCGCTCATATATCCGCCTAAGTTCTAGGTCTGGTCCTATATTATCTGCTTAGATATTACACGTGACTCAACAGACGGAAGACTTTTCCTGCACTCTTCAACATCTGATTTATCCTAACGTTGCCGACACGATTAAAACGTTTTTTGATCCATTTTAACTTTATTTATGTATGAAATGAAAATTTTAAGTATAGGAATGCCTTTTACCAGTAAACATTAAAAAACATATTCATATTTTATTTTAATTGCCTAATAAATATTACTTGACTAACCACATAACGGTTAATAAGCAAACAAAATAGAACAAACAACAAATAGACCAACTAAATATCTATTATGCCATTTTGGTAGTCTATAATTCATACTAGATCATTGCAAGAAATTGAATTCATCCTCCAAAAATCTATGTAAAAAATACTTTATTTTAATTAAACGAAAATTGGTTGCGCTGGCGGTAATTTCAACTTCTTAAATCAAGCTTGCGATCTTGATATAAAAACCAGTCCCATTATATACATCCATTTGTCAGTATAAACTAAACATTGGACAATGTAGAAAATGCAATTACTTCAGTGGACCGTTTTCGTCATTAATGGGAACACTTCACGTATTATTCACAATTTTTCGAGGGCAATGCTCGAACCTGGGCACGTCTCCTTCGGAATCTGTTGCTCAAACCACTGAGCTACCTGGCCACACGCTGCAAACCGTATCCAGTTAAATACACAAATAATGTTACTTCGTTAGACTTTTTTTAGACGGAGCATATATAACATATCTCTAGACCTAAAATTCGATCTAAAATCTGCGAATCTGTCATTATCGAACAATACATTGCTGAGAGCAACGCAGTAGCTCAGTGATTAGAGAAGCAGTTTCCAAAACAGACGTGCTGGATAAGGTAACCCTATTGTTCTACTGAAGTTATCCCACTTGCAATCCTTTATAAGCAAGAAATGTAACATTTTCCGGTTAAAATTGTTTGTATGGATTTATTCTTTTTTCGCAGTTCATACGAATCCGCCATTTGCAAAGCCATTGACTATACAAAAATTCAACATACAACAAATTCTCTACAAATATATATTAGGTTTTGCGAACCTAGTAACAAATTAGTTCAGTTGTGACCAGAAGGATAAACCAAAGGCAGCATGAACGGAAAGTATAATCTCATGCACATTCGTTTCGTGCTTACTGGCGACTCATCAGTAGGGCCGGTATTACGCCCTTTAACCACTATATATTTGGTAGAAGAATGTGGAATAATAGGACGGTACAATCTCCTAGACGAATGTGTAAGCCTGTAATAGTGAAGCTAACATAATCTAAAGTCAACGACAATGCGACTTCAATGCTAACTCACACTATACAATATATATACCGAGTCTGTAAGGGATACTAACACTATGGCTATTGTGTTAGTAACTGATACCTTTTTTGAAATCGATGAGTACCGGATACTAACACTATGGTTTCCGAGTCGGTACATGATACTAACCTGATGGATATAAATTTATGCTAAAGTTCACCCAAATTGAGAATTACAACAATTCCCGAACACCTGTTACTCCAGTTAACCCATAAATTCTGGCCTTCACCGATATCAGTTATCACATTTCGCGGTAAGCATGACATCATTCAATTCAATATGTTACAGTTAAATACTGTTAAATACTGTTTGTTGCGAAGAACTAATATATATGCAAGTATGTATTAGGTTTTGCGAACCTAGTAACAAATTGGTTCAGTTGTGAAGGATAAACCAAAGGCAACATGAACGGAAAGTATAATCTCATACATTCGTTTCGATGCTTCTGGCGACTCTGTCAGTAGACCGGTACTTCCATTAACCACTATATATTTGGTAGAAGAATGTGGAATAATGGGACGGTACAATCTCTAGATGAGGTGTAAGCCTGTAATAGTGAAGCTAACATAATATAAAGTCAACGACAATGAAACTTCAATGCTAACTCACAATATACAATACATATACCGAGTCTGTAAAGGATACTAACACAATGGCTATTGTGTTAGTAACAGATACCTTTTTTGAAATCGATGAGTACCGGATACTAACACTATGGTTTCCGAGTCGGTACATGATACCAACCTGATGGATATAAATTTATGCTAGAGTTCACCCAAATTGAGAATTACAAAAATTTCCGAACACCTGTTACTCCAGTTAAACCATACACTCTGGCCTTCATCGATATCAGTTATTACATTTGGCGGTAAGCATGACATCATTCAAATTCAATATATTACAGTTAAATACTGTTTGTTGCGAAGAGCTAATATAAATGCAAGTATGTATTAGGTTTTGCGAACCTAGTAACAAATTAGTTCAGTTGTGACCAGAAGGATAAACCAAAGGCAGCATGAACGGAAAGTATAATCTCATGCACATTCGTTTCGTGCTTACTGGCGACTCATCAGTAGGAGCCGGTATTACGCCCTTTAACCACTATATATTTGGTAGAAGAATGTGGAATAATAGGACGGTACAATCTCCTAGACGAATGTGTAAACCTGTAATAGTGAAGCTAACATAATCTAAAGTCAACGACAATACGACTTCAATGCTAACTCACACTATATAATATATATACCGAGTCTGTAAAGGATACTAACACTATGGCTATTGTGTTAGTAACTGATACCTTTTTTGAAATCGATGAGTACCGGATACTAACACTATGGTTTCCGAGTCGGTACATGATACCAACCTGATGGATATAAATTTATGCTAAAGTTCACCCAAATTGAGAATTACAACAATTTCCGAACACCTGTTACTCCAGTTAAACCATACACTCTGGCCTTCATCGATATCAGTTATCACATTTCGCGGTAAGCATGACATCATTCAATTCGAGTATTAGTTAACATCGTTGAAGTCGAAGAATCAATTGGTGATGACTCGCGAATCAAGTTGCGGACTGCGACGGATTAAAGAAGATGGCGCAACCATACCACCTTCGCATCGGCGTACGGCATTTCAACACCATATATTCGGTGAAGAACGTCATCTTCCCAGACGAATGTAACCCGGTATTAGTGAAGTTAATAATTCAGTCAACGACGTCGCCGACCGCGCTAACTCGTCGACGCGTATCGCCAACACACCAACCATAGCGTTAGACCCGGTATATACATTATGGAGTTAGTACAGTCATATTTCGTCGTTGACCTTAGATTACGTTATATCGTTACTCATTGATGGTTTCATCAATCAGTTTAGATTGTACCGTCCTATTATTCCACAATCTTCTACCAAATATATAGTGGTTAAAGGGCGTACTACCGGCTCCTACTGATGAGTCGCCAGTAAGCACGAAACTATTGTGCATGAGATTATACTTTCCGTTCATGCTGCCTTTATTTTATCCTTCTGGTCACAACTGAACTAATTTGTTAATAGGTTCGAAAAACCTAATACATACTTGCATATATATTATTTCTTCGCAACAAACAGTATTTAACTGTAATTCTCTACAAACTTTGTTTGACGAATTCGAATACTATCAACTCATGTTCACTCTTCGGCCACTAATATTGAAGCAAACATTCCGGCATATATTTCATAGTTTTATCCCATATTTTAATACAGTAAGCACATATGAACTAACCAGCATAATTGATGGAAAGCCGCAGCAAACTCAATTTTATGGACTTATAAGCCTCTGGTGTAAATTGTGTCGACAGTAGTTCTGTGGTGATATGTAGCTTCGGCTTTTTTGATAACTCTAAACAAACTTTTGAGGAAAGAACTGGTACGCTCAATAATTATTAAAGCAAGCCTCCTTCGTACATCTAGAGAAGGATGCATTTGTGCTATTGAATATGTCGCTCTGAATTTGTGAAACATTAACGTTGACAAGATCATCCTTTCTGTAAATATTTATATTTAGCTACTAAATTTTAATGATTTTGATCCGATCGGTGACTAAGTGTACCACCCTAGCTAAACTCACTTGATCCACAAGCAAATCACCAGTCAACTATTTTTATTATGGCCTCCTTTAAACTGTCTAATACCATTAATTTGTTGTACCCTTCCTGTGTGGAAAAACGAAAAGAAGTTTTATCAGATATAAGAAACATTTCTTTCGCATTGTCTTCTCAAATATCTACTAATAAACATATCTTTATATATAAATTGGAAAGCAAAACAAGATAGAAATATGTGATCATACAGAGAGTGTGAAAAACGGAAACCAATCACATCGCGTGCGTCACATCCAGTTTAAGCTCAATGCTTGTACGTGCTTCTTCTGCTTGCATAAATCCGGCTGTAATTTGTTTATCCATAAGTCTTCGTATGTGGCTAGCTCCCTTTTGTTTTTGCATTTAGTAATTACTTTGAATGCTACGTCTGGAGAACATGCGTGCGATGTTTCGATGATGTGTTGCGCAATAGCAGACGTGTATTCACCATTTGATTTTAAACAGACGTTTAATTTAAAAGCTTAATCAAGCTGGTACGGATTGGCCCTCTGGATCTAAACGGTCATTTTTTAATGTTGCACCGACTTTAGTCCTGTTACATTTCCTATTATATCAGTTGAGCTTTTGTGATTTAGTCTAACAATAAATTAATTGCGCATAATCTTCGATCCTTTATTTACGCGCAAAATGCTTGCCGCACTCAAATATTTGTTGAGCCATTAAAAAAATTTATTTCCTTAGTTATAATTTAGCTGGAAATATAATCTATAACTGGTAAAATATAGTCAACAAATTAAATGAATTTCACTTCTATATTAAATTCGTTTGCGCACCAAATAACAGTTACTAAATTATTTTAAGTTAGCTCAATTGCCTAAAAACCACAATACCCGTATGATTTTTTCCAAGCACGCAACATTTTATCCACGTTTCTTGGCAAAAACTTTCATACGACTGTAAATTACGTACAGTACGTGGAGTGGTTGACACATTTATATTAGTCCTAGACTGCAAATGAATATTACTCCGTTAATTGACGAGATCCAACAAAACATGAAATCGGTCTCCTTGATGAATTTTCTTTGCTACATTACTCAATGTTTAATTTATAATTACTTAAACATAATTGTAAATAATATATCTCTATTTTATTAATCGTTGAATTTGTAAAATTTATTTCTAACATGAAATGTGGTTCACTTCTTACTTTTTTCATTTGACAATTCTTTTTAATTTATACTTTCAATCCTATATGTTAACAAAAAAACTATCACAGATGTTAAATCTGTATTTAACTTCTTGCATTAATTTGGAATAGCAGTCAAGTTGAAAATTAGTAATAATTAAACCGGATTTTTTTAGTTAGGAAAATTATGGGAACATTGTAATCATGTAGATCTATTAGGCCAGTGTTACAAAGTTTTTAAAATTGGACAGCAGATGCGAACTTTTATAAACATTATATGCTTAAACTTGTAATCATTTGTCTTTTACAGCGCCTGTCTTTGATGAATTTACAGGAAGATTTCTTAATGTTATTTGTATGAATATTAAACATTTGAAAAAAATATACCTTGTTGCTTTTTACATCGAAAAGGTTACCTGATGCGGAAATTGATTACCCTAATAAAATATGAACCTTTATTTTCCCTGATTTGTCTCATATTTCTCAAGATCTACTTAACAAACCACTATTATAACTACAAACACTTTTAACATCTCCAAATGTATAGTTAATTAAAAATACGATACCTCTTCTCCTAGTTTATTGAAACGTGTGTCAAAATAAGAAACTTCCTTTTATATTCTTATCATCGTGATTTAAAGGACGTTTTGCCATAGAGGTTCCACTTTTCACAATTCATCACAATTTATTCGATAAAAAGGAAACAATGACGACTAGAAAAGACCTACCGTCTATTTTAGCACGAAAGTAACAAGGTAAGAAGGAAATTGATGATTAGGCATTGTTTCTTAAATAGGTGAAGTGCATTTGTCGGCCTACATTTTCGTACTCAGTACATTGTTAACCACTCGTTCTTCTATTAATAGCGGAACATTTTAAAGATTTCTTCAACAACCGCAAGCCCGTTTCAATTTTCTAAAGTGCATAGCTCGATTAATTTGTTGGCATTGAATCAACAATTTTGATGAAAGCAATATAAATGCAAAAATTGAAATGAAGCCAATTTCATTTAATTAAAAATTTTAATTGTATTCAGTATTTCTGGCTACTATAATCTGTTATCACGTTATCTTGTTTCAATCAGCTTCCATTTCTGTTCATCAATAAAGCTATTGTTGTGGCCTGATTCATTTTGGTTGCCTTGCCAGTTGGATTTCATTATTTGGTCTAGCAATTTGCCATATCGAGCATTAGTCATTCATGCACATCGCCTTCAACATTGCCATTTGCGTCCTCATGCTTTGTCTGCAGATGCATCCGCACGAAATAAAAACAGGAAGTGGGATAAGAATTTGGATTAAAACATCATTTTTCATCAAGGCATTCTAGTAAAAGTTTCTAAACCTGAATCGCTGGTTGGTTGGTTTCAAAAGCTGCCGATTTAATTCTGCACCGACGCTTCATAGTTAAAGTCATATGATTTGGTTATTTCGTCATTTGATCAACTTTCGGACTTTTTGCCTTCTATTCAGTATACTGCATGATTATTTATTTATTTAAAAAAATGTTGCGATCCTTATATAAGCAGCTGTTCTATTGTGTGCATATATTTTCCAGTAGAAACTAAGCATTGTATTATGTAAAAATGGCTATACACCCAGTGGACCGGTTTCGTCCTTATTAAGAACTCATCACGTATTTCCAGTATTTGTTTTATTGCTACATCAGGTAGTCACAGATATTTCACAGTTCCAAGTTCATTGGTATTCCAGGATATTTGTGCCTGCATAGTGACAAAGTTTCTCATCAAATTTGCATAGTGACAAGTTTTTGTTATATTTTCTGTAATCAGATGCATTGGATTTTGATATTATTGGATAATGTGAATTATATACAGACATATTTATTGAGAAGCTACGTGTTTATTAAAGTTATTCGATTTATCTTCTAACTATTTTCGGTTGCGCAAACGATATTGTCAAAAAGTTTTGTTGAACGAACCTACCGTTTTAATTCCACCGGAGGTTTCAATATATTCAACTGGAAAAAGCAGTCTAGCGACTAAGTCAAATTCACACTATCGTAGTATTTTTGTTAATAATTATTTCAATTTATTGACTTTGCCAAGCGCGGTTCTATTAATTTGGGTTATATATTCTCTTTAAGATAAATTTATGAAGACTCGACGTGACTTGTTCCGTAGTCTGGATTACATTCACATCGTGTTATTCTGTCAGAAGTTCAAGGCATACGCTTATCCATGCTTATTGACTAGCCTAAGCACATTAATTCAGATCAATTCTGGCCTCACTGTAATCGTAGTGACTAAGATATCACAATACCGATCAATATTTTCATGTCCAAAATTACACCTATCAGAGTGATATCTCCATTTCACCATCGTTTATAACACGGGATAAAGAAAAATTATGATAAAAATAAAAAAATCAACTTATTTAGTGTTTTTTTCTATATGGTTTTGATGCTTAGTGTAATTTCGTGCTAGTTCTTTTTGTATATTTTCAATAATTTTCTAATGAACTCGACTTTTTATTGCTCATCCGTAAAACATACGTAAATCCGCCTCAATGTTGAACGAAACTCGCACATCATATGTATACTAAGATTCATGATCAGAAAATTTAAATTCATATCACCTTATCTGTTAGCAGGCTAGATTTCTCAATCTGAATGATCGGCACGGCTTCCTAAACGACCACGCACTTTTTATTCAATGTTAAGTCCTTAATTGTTTCTGTCTTGTGCAATTTGTTCGTCGTTTCTATTTGTTAATTCAAGGCATTTCCAAAGCTTTTTAAATATCACCTTTAACTCCAGTGAGTCAGCTCTGTTTGGCAATGACGTGTTTGAGTGTCTCCTGTTACATTAGCCTACTTTTAGCTCGAGGACTCTCCAATGGCCCTATTTAAAGCTGTAGAGGATGTTAAATCCTCCGCCTTATGTAAAGTAACCTTGACTGACAAATTTAAACCACCATAGCTGATTGTAACGAACTTTATTTAAAAAGAATTTTTTCTTTTTATTTTCCAGAACATTCTTTGTTTAAATACTTGATTTTAAAATTGTGCGCTATTTTCAGTTTTCGAGTATCTCGCTCCTTGACTGGTATTGTAATTTTGGTCTGCTGCATTTTAACATTTTTTCCATACTAAACGATTATTTCATCCTCAAATATATTGCTCCATCAATTGCCTTTTTGTTCTAATATAAAACAGAAAGGAACAGGAGCCTAGGAACAGGTATATTTGATTGTATCTTTGGTTCAAGTTTTACATCTTTCTAGATAAATTACGGTGCGGAACAGCTTCCGACTTTCACTTTCCGATTGCCTAACTGTAAGTATCGATTTAATTGTTATCTCCTATATTCATGGATACCGATATTAAATTTGAGGACACAAGTAGGTTAGTGCAGGACATAGCGGACTTGAACTTAAGTAACGATAATAACCATATAAGCCTATCAGACTCTACTGTGAATTTTAGGACTTCAAGCGATCTGGCATCTATGGGGCTTACAGACTCGAATAGGTTAGGGGCCTCAACAAAATTTGGCGACCGCGCCAGTCCAAGAATTTTAAGTCTACCACAGTACAAATCAGAAAAACATTCAAGTTGGGTAGGAGATGCCCAAATGATATTTAGTGCTTATAATATCGTAAACCCTATGGAGAAATTTGTTGCAGCATGGATGGCATTGCCTGAAAATTTCCGAAATGCTTTGGAAAATTTCAGAGACAGAACTGTGGAAGAAAAGCCGTACAATGCATTTGAGTTATTAATGGCTGAAATTCAACAGAGATATCAGCCTGGAAGATCAGCGCAAATGTGCGAATTATTACACTTAGAAAAAATGGGGCGTCAACTACCGTCCGAAATTTTATGAACGCCTTTGCACAAAAGCTTCCAGGTTGAATATATCTAGAGATGTAGTCAACTCCATTTTACAGCTGAGCTACCAATTAGGCTCAGAACAACAATGGAAGTATTTGACACAATGAACATAGATTGGCCAACAAAACTCAGAGGGTTAGACGGCGTGTATAAACAGCAAGAACCACAAGTACATGCTGTAATGGCAGATTCTGTAACGATGCAGCCAGTCAGGGCAGATACCGAAAACCACCTGACTATACAAGAAACTTTGCGTTTCTTATGTAGAGAAGTTGCTAGCTTGCGTAGTGATATTGCACAACTTCAGAGTCAGGATAAGTATAATAGACGTCGAGGGAGTCACTCGCGTCAACGCTTCGAAGGGCCACGCGGATGGTGTAAGGCACATTGCGAATACAGGACGCAGTGCGAAGTGCCAAGGTGAGAATTGTATTTACCCGCGATTAGGTGGACCCAGATGGAAAGGAAGCACAAAACCGGTTGAGAGAAATCCATCACCGGGAAAAGGACAAAACCCCCGCTAGTTGGAGCCGTAGGGGGGTTCCATTGCAAAGGCTCCCAGATATGCCTTTAAAAGGCATACTCAAAGCTAAAGATGCGACTAGAACAAATAGCACCGAGATAGAAGGCAAGAGAGTCCGATTCTCACTAAGCGGAGATCTGGAAAACATTGCCGGATTGTCCAGCAACAAGTTCATTATTAAGGATGAATTATCTGGATTAGAATTTCTCATTGATACGGGTGCTGAGGTAAGCATAGTTAGGTCAGACGTGGTGGAAGCAGATTGCCCCACATTTGATTATCAACTATGGGCCGCTAACGGTAGTCAGATTGGAGTAAAAGGGATGAAAGAAATGTCGGTAACATTAGGCCAGAAATCTTCCTTCCGATGGAATTTTCTAGTAGCCGATGTCAAGGACCATATCATTGGCATGGATTTCTTGACACATTTCAACCTGACATTAGACCCCAAGGCTAGGACTATCGCAGAAGGCGTAGGGATAGCAACACCTCTTGATTTTAACACGTCGGCAGTTAGAACAGTCCTCTTACCTCGTCCATCAGTCGCACATGACTTTTCCGATATAATCGAGAAGCACCTAGCCATGTTTCAGCTTTTCAGTGCCCAAAGGATAGGTCTGAAGACAGGAGTAGAACACCAAATAAAATTGGAAGCTCCGTTGCCTAGTTCACCAAAGGCTCAACCATTGGCACAACACAAGCAACAAGTAGCTGTGTCAGAATTTCACCAATTGCGCGAAGAGGGGATTTGTAGAAGGTCAAATTCCAATTTTGCTTCCCCAATAGTGGTAGTTCCCAAACCTAAACCAAGTCAATGGAGGGTTTGTGGGAATTATCGTCTATTAAACTCAGTGACGAAGGGTGATTCTTATCCTCTCCCTAACCAGAGTACTTTGCTCCGAGATATAATGGGATATGAGGTTTATTCAACTTTAGATCTCCAGAAAGCGTACTATCAGGTACCAATGGAAGAAAGTTCGATACCACTCACCGCAGTCAGATTTCCAGGAGGGGGATCGCATGAATTTCTTCGAATGCCTTTTGGTTTGAAAAATGCCAGTCAGACATTCCAGCGTTTGGCTGAAGAAATCCTTCAGAATTGTCCATTTGCGAGGGTATATATAGACGACATAATAATTTTTAGTCGCTCCAGAAATGAACATCGTACGCATTTGGAAACGGTTTTGACCAGGCTGGAACAATATGGATTAGTGGTCAAACCTAATAAGAGTAATATAGGTTGCTCTTCAGTGAAATACCTTGGTCATATACTTTCCAAAGACGGAATTAAACCTTTGGAAGATAAGGTCCAAGCTATTAAGGACGTAACGGAACCCCGAACCGTACGCCAGTTGCGAAGGTTCTTGGGTATGATCAGCTATTATCGTCGATTCATTCCAGGTCTAGCCGGAATTCTTGGATTGCTAACAAGCCATCTCACTCGTGAAAAGAGCACGATCAAGAAGTCTTGGCCTATAAACTTGAGTCAAGAAGACCGAGAAAATTTCCAAAAGGCCAAGGATATGTTAAGTGACGTAACCACATTAGCACCTGTAGATTGGGAAAAACCTTTCGAACTAATCACAGATGCCTCAGATGTTGCATTAGGGGCAGTGCTACAGCAAAGAGATCAGGACGTAGTAAGACCGATTGGGTTTTATAGCCGTAAGCTTAATGATCGAGAAAAACGTTATGATACGTTTGGTAAAGAGCTTCTAGCAGTGTATGCAGCAGTGATACACTTCGAGCATTACTTAGACGGTCATAAGTTTAAGTTATTGACCGATCATAAGCCATTGATCTAGCATACTTGGTAAAACAGCTAGGCTTGATTACTCTCGTAGAGTAAATTCCCAAATAACACGGTTAGCAGAGTTCGATTTCACTGTGTCTCATATTGCTGGTAAGGAGAATGTGGTAGCCGATGCACTTAGCCGACCGAATGAAGCTGATGTCGAGCTGATATTTCAAGGTCCATTGAAAAATTTAGATGAATCAATGCACGATTTCGTTAGTCAAATCGAGGAAGCGCAAGGATCGGATCCCTTTACATTAGTATTATCTAAAAGACCAGGATATGTTCGTAAGCTCATAAGTGGCAAGTGGTTGTTATGCGAAACATCTAGAAGTCAACCACGACCATATGTGCCATTGGAGTTACGGGCCAAGATTATCCAAGTGTTGCATGACATGGGTCATCCGTCCATCAAAGCCACCATTCGATTGATCAAAGACAGATACGTATGGCCACACATGTCTAAAGACATACGGGTATGGGTAAGAGCCTGTGCCAATTGTGAAACGTGTAAGGTGTGGAGACATACCAGAACCGAGATAAAGAACATTGGAATACCAATCGGACGGTTCAGACACGTACACATAGACATTGTCGAGATGCCTGAAGTAAATGGAAATAAATAATTGCTGACTATGGTAGATAGA
>JAQBSW010000524.1:0-90000 GCA_029291075.1 Eudiplozoon nipponicum
TAAAGAGCTCCACCTAAAGGAAAAAAAGACTAACCAGGTTACATTACTTAGTATATAACTAAAGATTGTGTGCAGTGTAGTGTGCGGCAGGATTGCTCAGTGGTTAGAGCACCAGATTCCGAATCAGACGTGCCCAAGTTCGAGTCCTGTCCGCGGGAATTTCTGGCCAGTACATGATGAGTTCCCAATAAGGACGAAACCGGTCTACTGGATGAATTGCCTTTTCTACAATATACAGTTCTTAGTTTGTACTGGCATATGTAAGTGAATTAATTATTTGTGAATTCTTTTCATTGAAGTTTTGACACGATTCGGATCTATTTATCACCAGTGACTTAACTCATATCATCATATATTTTCAATCGGTTACATATGTTAACCGCAATTCAGCCATTTGTGAAAGAATAATTGCTGGCGCATAAGTTATTCAACTTTGTAAACAGTATTCATTTCTTTTGCCGTCTAGAGCAAGGACAATTTAGTTTGACTGTGACTTGTGTATAAGACATTCAATTGTGTTAACAAAATTTCATTTTGGTGCCGTCTAGAGCACGGTCAATTTGTACTAACTATGAACTTTACATGCAACGTTATTTACAATACATCTGTGCTCTTTCGTATTAGTCTTCTCAAATCACCCATCGGGAAAAGGCCAGGGATTGATCATAAAACGGATCTCAACAGCCGATACCAATAATTTGTAGGGAGAAAATAACCACGCAAAAGGCCTACAATATAATTCTGGTCCTATTTGCACTAATTAGTTTCCAGGTTCGCTCAACTCAATCCACGTCTGCCCATTGAACTGATTATTCGTGTAAGAATTGGTCGGGCGATTACGCATTGGTCAAAAGCATTCATTATATTAATTTATTTTATAGATGTGTCAGTTATGGGAGGCTAGGTAGAATTCCACGTTTTAAGAAATGCCCAAAAACCTAACCGAAAACCTTAGTGGGCAGAGATTTGTAAAGTGCGTGTATTGTGCGAAAGGGGTAAAGCAGTGTACATGGGCAACGTTCCCAGGCAATTTTGTCTCCGTTCGAGCCACAATCATGGGAAAATTCTGACAGGTACTTGACGAGTTCCCTATAAAAACGAAACCGCTAACATAATGAATTCCTGCTACTTTCTTCTGCAATGTTAGGTTTGTACTGAAAGTATACATATGAACAAAATCCTATCATTAAAATTAAATCCAACACATACACAAACAGATATATATATATATATATATATATATATATATATATATATATATATATATATATACTCTACTCTCTCCTAACTAGGAAATTTTCCAAGTTAAGATAATATCATTTAGTAGACAGAGAATCCTTGGGTTGGATGCCAAAATCAATTGCCGATTCTCTCCAAATCATTCATAGTCTAAAAATTCTCATGTATGTGAGGTAGCACATATATCGGACGTACGAAGAAGCAATTGATAAACAGAATCCAGCAACATTTGCCATAGAAATTGATTAACAAAGGCTTGGCCTCGTCAAGAAAATCAGCTAAGTCCGATCATATATTGGAAACGGGGCACCCAGTCAATTTGACCAATTTATCAATTCTACATAAATCAAAATCAGAAAAAGTATTATTTATTTATGAAGCCCTTTATATAAAACAGCAAAAACTTGACCTAAATAATCCAAAAGATTCCTCAACATGATATTCTAATCGACAGGCCAAGAATAACAAAATTCAACAACAATCTGCTAGTTTCCAGGCAAGACCGAACAGGCTCTCGACTAGAATCAACAATCATTCAATCGGATTGGCAACAAACTGAAGAGGAGATAACAGAGGCGAATACGGTGACAGAAGTTTCCAAACAATATGAGCGTTCAACACTGCAAGCCGCACTTGGGCTGTTATCAAGTGAAGAACACAAATATGCGCAAAAAGGTGAAATGAAAGTCTACACTCGGAAAAATAGCACTCGTACACGTAACAGCGAACAATTCGACCAGATGGTTTATTCTCAAGCTATCAATAAAATAATGAACAGATCTCAGACATCACTTTGCAAAACAACGAAAATGACCTTTACATGAAAGCAGGCACATACACACAGGTAAATACGCATACACATTCACCAATCAGCGAAAACAAGAAATAAAAGTAAAACCAAGTCAGATGTGTTGCCAACCGCATAATAAAATGAATACCCAGAATGTATATCAAATGAAAGTTTGTAGAGCGAAGTTTAAGTAATCTCAGAAATAAATTGTCATTATCCAATTGTTATTAATATGTTTTACTTTCTAATTAGAAATATATATATATATATATATATATATATATATATATATATATATATATATATATATATGTATTCGCTGAATGCATTCTCTAACATAAAAATTGAATTATAACTCAATAAATTATAAAGATAAATAAGAATTTATTTTTATTTCGCAATTTAACGTCCATTGAAGTTTTAAACTAATCTGTTGATTTGGCCAGTGACAAAGCCTTCAATGTCAACAATTTTCATGAAAAAGAAAATGGGCATGTGCATATGACACAAATTTGTATTGAGCTAACTGTACGGACTTGACAATAAATTGTTTCTAACATAATTGAAACATCTGTTGTAATTTCCATAATCTAGTTCTTCATGAGAACCAATTATCATTGTCAAATTAACACTTTTCAGCGCCGAGAATTTAACTGTGAAGCAAATATTTTCCAGTCAGCCGGCTGAAACCTGATTCGATCTCTGACCACAATTATTCCACACACCGGAATTTGATCAGTCTAGTTACTGAAATTCATTTAATTTCTTGTACAAAGTTATGTATAAAACAACAATATGTATATGCAAATTCTGTTTTTATACCATTTTAAATATTAATAAATAATAATGATATTAAAAACCTGAGATTCGCCTCCTACACACTCGATTTTAAATGATTTGGCTTGGTTATTTATTCGCAATGGAACACAAAATGTCATAACAGATTTCTAAAAATTGATGAAAGGCATTTAGTTAAATCACCAAACACGTATTGCGTAATTGGCTATAGCATTAATTATATTACATAACATTTGCTGTCTAGAATTGACCACTAATTCAACATTCAAATTAATCCATCGTAAAGCAAATTAAAAAAAAAACTCGATCATTTAGACATACGGACGTGAGTTGACAAGCATTGATAGTTATATTGCTGGCAAAAATTTATAGCCTAAATTTATGCTAAATAATAAAGGAAAACCCTATACGAAGTGTTCAGTTCAGTTATGCCTGACTGAGACAATTTGTCTGGCTAAGGATTGTGGCAGGCAGGGCCTGTAAATTGTTTTGCCATTAGCCCCTATCTTAGTACGTTCATTTGGGCATATTTAATATTTATCAAATTATTTTTTAAATATTTTTTCGCTGTGGTTTTTATTTGTGACTGAAGTCCGCGGAATTAGTTGGCAATTTGGCCAAAATGACTTTCTTCAATAATTTAGCATGAATAAAATGAGGAGATGCAGGCAAACGACAGTAGCTAAAAACCAGATTCTAGAAAGGAATATTTTCAGTCTCACCATAGAGTGAATGCATGAAAAAAATGAATAAATGTTTTACTTCTTTGTTCTGAGCTCAGAGACATAATTGCTCAAATACATATCTGGAATTTGAGGAGATATTGAAGATAGGCAATAAAAGCAGCGAAAGAGGGAGCTGTATGACAATAGCGGTGAAATTTATGAGGTGCTGTTCTAATCCGCTGCAAAACAATAAATACAGATTTCGTGACCAAATCACATTGCTGGCTTTTCATCCCGTTATTGCAGTAGAGGTGCATTTTGTTCGTGATGAATTTACTTTCTTGTACACGATTGATGCAATTTTCTCGGATGTCAGTTCGGTTTGCAACAATCGGCATTACTGTAAAAAATCGGAACTGATTTACGGTTGTATTTCGTGACCTGAGAAGCAAGAATTCAAAGACAAACCGAAAGTAGGGATCAAATTTTACCATTTATTTTTACATTTCAAATTTCACTATCACAAATTAAATAACCTGATTTGAAATATGACCTGTTTGCATAATACAGTCGTTTTTATGAAAATACATTAAAAACAAAAATTTTTATTAATTAAATTTTAAAGAATTTTTATGATTATGAAAGTAAAGGGAAACAAAATGAAAAAGCAATTAAAAATTTCAAGATCATCGTACACAGGTTAATTTTAAAAAGTCCTGAGTGTTCGAAAATGTGAATTAATGTATGCATGAGCTTAACAATCCTGGACATGGTAGTTATCTGAATGTAAAATGAAAATAACATCATAACAATGTAAGGTGAATCTGGATATAAATGAGATTAATTTAAGATTAAATGAACGTTGTTTTGATACATGACAAGTACATGAGTAACAATAATTGAGCCGTTTTGCATCAAGTATTTGATAGATTGCAATTATAGTAAAGAAAAACAACAAACATTTTCTTATTTCAGGAAAGATCTGACTGCATAACTTATTTCATACGGAAGACTAAAAATTTAAGGAAAGAGTAATTGAATATATTAGTAAACATTGGAAAATAGGTGTCTGTTTAAGATATAAGTCAAATCTAAATGTAATTAAAATTATATTGTTATAAACTATTAACCACGTTAAAAACATAAAAAGTCCACATAAGCAAGGTCTTAGAAAAATGCTATTATCAAAATTTTCCTGGCAAAAAACTTGCTAAATTTATTCAGCGTAGGTTTTCCACCTTACCTGCTTTCAAGTCTTTTGACTCAGAAATTCTGCAGTTTTTATGAAATCAATTTTTCATGACATGAATATAATGCAACATATTCTTGTGGAAATTTAGACTGAAGTAATCTTATTTTAATAAATTTGTTTAAGTCAAGAATATTTTTTATTTTAAAGAGATATCTTCAAAAGTAAAAAAAAATTGCTTGAACGTAAAAGATAGATTGGAGGAGAAAAGTGCACAATTCAGTGAGCTGCAGTAAAATGTTTTATTCCTGATATAGCTCTAGTACCAGCAGTTTTAAAGCAAAAAAAGAGAAATTAATTGCATTTGAAATAGTAGCAATAAAAATATCAACATTGAAAAATATTAAGCATGCATAAGCTACGCTTAACCAAAGGTAAGATAATTAATTTTTTTCTAAAATATTGCATTTTCGTCTGATTAGCTTTCTAACGCTCGGCCAAATAGATTTTATCTATTATATTTTGTTGATAATTTGATCAAACCTTCTTGAGGTGCTATTCCAGTGGTAAATCCAATTGATGCAAAATAAATACTGAAACAAATGAATCATCATCATTGGGAACATATATTTTTCAAAATAAACTGTCAGGGTATATGTTAATTTTAATTCAATCTTAGCACATATGTTAGTTTTACTATGATCTAAATATTTTTGCATTATTATTATACCCTTTTGATGAAGCCACACATACTTAATCTATTTCTCGCTTGACGCGTTAAGCGTTTATATTTTATGTGATCGTGATTTAAAAAAAAATTAATCTGTCTATTTACTACTTTGCTAAGGAAAACATCATCGCGTTTGACTTAGACAACCAAGTAGTTCAAACTTTGATTTCCATATATATTCAATGGGGTTTGATCTTCGATAGTCGTTTTCCGTTGTACTCTGATGATGATCATGGAAAATCGAAGCGCGTCAGTGCGTGCGATTGGCGGTAGTTTTGCCATTTTGTCCGATGACTGGTTAAATACAATGGGATTGGTGTTTTCTTCAAACTTGCAAACTTGATTTAAGTAATTGTTATCACCACCCGCGCAATCATTTATTGTTAAATTGTATTGCCTATATATGTATATGTGGCGAAAGCTGCAAACAGTTAATGTTCGTGACTGCATAGAAATTGTGCAGCCGACATTTCCTGTCAAGTTCAATGTATGCGAGACTGCTAGAGGTGAGAGCCGCATATCTAAATTTGATTTCCATATATATTCAATGCGGTTTGATCCTCGATAGTCAGTTTGCCGTCGTAATCTGATGATGATCATGGAAGGTCGAAACGCGTCAGTGCGTTGCAGCTGGCGGTAGTTTTGTTATGTTATTCGATGACTGGTTAAATACAATGGGATTGGTGTTTACTTCAAGCTCGCTAGCTTGATTTAAAGAAAAGTAGCTCAAATTTGAGTTTATTTTTTTATTTAAGCTAAACGAAGTCAAGACATTCATAATTCTTCTATCTACTCGACAAAGATTACGCTTTTCTTCCTAGACCTTTCAAAAATACCCGCATTTCAGATGTGGCATATAAACCCCAATAAGGGTAGATTAGGATTTTTCAAAATGCAGAGTCCGGATAATTATGTATAAATTTCCAAATTCTAAAAATTATAGGCATACATCTTATTATTACTTTTTAAATGTCGATATTGAAAAAAATTTTATACTTTGCTATAGAAATTTGTCTTGTTGCACAGCATGCCTTTACGAGTGTCGCAACTGTTTCATAATGTATGGTCAAAATAACGAGTAAATTTATAATTTGCTTACACCAAACAATGTTTTCATTCGATTTGTCTGATAGATGCAAATTTGCGCTGTGTTAATATACACTAGCCTCATAAAAAGTAAGGAAATACAAGATTTGTTAAACTATCCTCATAGTGTCTAAATATATTTATCGCCAAATCATAAATAGTTTACTCCTTACCGTCCATAAGTTTTTCTGCAAGAACACTTTATTTCTATTTAGAAAATCCTAAGCTTTACTGAAGGCCACTTTTCAAGTTAATCCAATAATCGTGTGTGATTTAATATATCTGAGTAAGCATTTAAAATTAGCGAAAGTACAGAAATTCACTGGCCGCCAAACAGAATTCTTAATGACGACAAACTTAAAAAGTTCTAAATTAAAAACAATTATTCCATAACTTTTGAAGAATTTTTTTTGCGTTATAACGATAATTTAAAATTTAAAATATATTTGCGCTGGAATAAACTACTGAAGTAGTGAATGTGACTCAGCACTATTGAAAAATGATCACGCAAAGAGTAAGAATATCATTATATAATGTTTGTAAAATTTACCTAAACATGTTACACGTAGTTTAAGTAATGCCATTTTAATAATTTGAATTATCACATAATCAATAATTTATGTCACCAGTCCGTTTTTGGGTATATTTATTTTCTTAAATGCTTCAATAAATTATATACGTTTTGAAGCAAAATACACAACAGGGGCAGATTTAAACGACAATAGAAAGAAAAGACCAACTAAAGAAAACAGAGATTTTATTGTATTCTATTTATAAGATTGCGAGTAATTGAAATAAAGTACATGTTGTGCCCACCTATGTTGGATGGTCCACGTACTTGGATGTCTTCTGTATTTATTATTAGCGTATCGTCTAGACGAGCCTTAATTGTGCCTAATTCTGCAGTTAAATTATTCATTTGAGAAGTCAATGCCTGAATCAACGTTTCCAACCCATCAGAAGCCATTTTAAATGTATGACAAATGCTTTATTTTTACTCAATTATATATAGAATTTTTCTCGCACAACGAGCATCGATTTAATAAAAAAAGTTAACACATTAATTAATTTATGTTCACTTCAGCTCTAAGTCTGCTTTTCTCATTGGGCTGACTGCTTCATTCTTATACGGACACTTCTGCGAGGAATTTCTGTTGAAATACTGTCTGCCCTAGATAAGACTTTTTGTTCATTATTTGTCTTAAAGGTGGCCATTGTCACAGTACATTTGGGCCACTTGACATGACTGCAATTTAAATTCATTTTTTAAATAAAGTTTTGTTAGAACTGTAACTAGTGGCTAAATACATTGAAGCCTTCATAAATCTCAAATTAGGCCAATTTATATTTCTTTCTAAAATTTAATATACGGCAGCCCAATGACGTATATTTATAGCACTTATTCGACAAAAACTATCTACAATTGCTACACTGTACCATACAGAAATTATATGATATTTTTGCTTATTACGCACTTCAAGAATAGTTAATTATGCTTATTTTTTTGTTTGAAATTTAACACCATTAAAAGCTGTATTAGTATTTGATATAGTAGATAAGTGAGTAAAAATCTTTTAAGAATTATGCACTAAACTTACAGAACAAGTATACGTTTAATGCTAAAATTATAGTTGGAAAAATATTCTTATTTAAAATTATATACACTGAGCACAGAATAAAATGAAAAAATGTGAAAGCAGCTACGTGTCTCAGTTATTTAATAATTAAAGTTTAAAGATAAGTTAGATAACAAATGTATATAAATATTTATAATTACCACAATTTAGTAGTGTAACGACACAAATTAATGGTTGACATTGTAAACGCCCCGGCTTCAAGTAAATGCCGTACGACGTTACAAACTCGGTGAAGGTGCTCTGAATAGAGATTAGTTACTGATATGGGGGCCCTTAAGAGGGCCTGGTAATGCGTTCGCTTGAAGTCTTCAGAGTTGAAGATGTCCTAGAGCCTTGGGTGGACTCTAGTTGAGTCGTCGCTCCCGTGGTTGAGCTGTAATCGCGTTGTGTATGGTGTCCTGCAGGTCCTGCACTCAATTGGCTCGTCTCTCCGGTATCCCGCATCAAGATGAGTCACGGATGTAGTTAGTTGTTGGTGAAACTATCAAATCACCAGCGTAGGTATTGACAGCCGACAGAGCGCACACGTATTGACAGCCGACAGAAAGCACACGCGTGAAGCAGGTAGAAGGCAAATGCCACAACTGACTTGCATGGTAAATTACCGTGCTTAAATAGCATGCAATATGTGTACTTGCATACTATTGGTTAAACGTGGTTAAACGTGGTTAAACGGCAATTTGCTTTTTTCTCATTGGTGCAACGTAAATAGATTTGAATTTTATTTACGCAATATGTCACCGATTGATTTGTGTCGTTACAACATATTGCGTAAATTAAATTAAATTTTATTTACGTTGCACCAATGAGAAAAAAACGAAACTTGACGTTTAACCAATAGTGTGCAAGTAGGCATGGCATGCTATTTAAGCACGGCAATTTACCATGAAAGCCAGTTGTGGCATTTTGCAATCTACCTTACGTGACGCGTGTGCGTTCTATCGCTTCCTCTTTAATTGGCTACATCCGTGACTCATCTTGTTGCGGTATAACCAGCGAGACGAGCCAATTAATTGCAGAACCTGAACGACGTTATCCACATCGTGATTACAACTCTACAACGGGAGCAACAACAATCAGAGTCCACCCAAGGCTCCAGGACATCTTCACACTCTGAATAATTCAGGAGAACGCACGACCAGGCCCTCTTAAGGGCCCCCCTATCAGTAAAAAATCTCTATTCAGAGCACCTTAACCGGGTTTGTAACGTCGTACGGCATTTACTTGAAGCCGGGGCGTTTACAGTAGAAAGATACACAACCGGAGTAAAATCAATATTATAATTAAATATGTCGCGTTATAAGGGCAATTAGAAATAAAAATTAAATGGAAAACGTTTTGATGATAATTTTTTGAAAAATTTTGAATCGATTTTTTATAATTAATGAAAACACTGGTCTGTAATTAGTTAACAACACGGGCTTTCGAAAATATTACTACCGTTCCGAAAAGCCAATTACGATTTTAATTGAAGAATATAACATTTGTATCAAATTCTCACGTTTCAATAAATGATTTTAGTTATAAATTTTCCAAATGTAGTTGAGAGGGCACGAAAGTAGCAGTTTTTTCTGAGTAAACAACATTTGCTTTACATACATATTTTCGTGTCTAAATAGTGCTGACCACGCATTGCGACCTCAGATATCGTAGGACACTGTCTAATATTTTCTCTTCGAAAATAATTTTGATTATGGTTTTTGTTCCTGTCGGCTTAAACAAATAAACTGACTGGTTTGCTTGTACGAAAACGCGTAAATTATTTTGTAGCACTCTACTGTATATAATCAATCCATCAATAGGTTTTATTCCCGTTGAAATTTACCTGCTTCGGGACATTATAATATTCAGTAGAGGAAGGAGGCATAAATGGTGTCCAGAGATAGAAACAATTAATGAGCAATGTTTGTGGAAAATCATCAACATCAACAAACTTCATTGCATATGAGAAATATCATGCGATTTTTTGTGAAATTGTCTGCAGTTTGTGTTTTTTCCGCAATAAGAACCGTGTGTTTATGCGAATGAACGCATTACTCTCTGTCTACATACAACAATCATATACCTCAAAGACTCTTTAGGCATCTGGCGTTAATGGTGTTGGATTATTTTTTCGAAATGTATACCATGATTTCGAGTGCAATTAATAAATTATATGACAAAATATTATATTGTCATACATATTCAGAATATTCTGCTGAAATGAGTTAGTTATCTTGTGACTCGGTATTTTAAACTGGAGACATTGTCAAAATTAGTTCTTTTTCTTGAGATTCGTATGCTTTATTTTGACACAATTATCTACAATGAAAGTGTTTTGTTTCCAATATACATTTTGTTTCTTACTGATTAATTATTTAATACTGTAATACATTTGGATAGCTATCAGGCGAAATATATTCAGACAAAAGCCTTAATTAATTAAACGAACATTGGTTGCGCGGGCGGTGATAACAATTATTATAATCAAGATTGCGTTCTTGATATAAGCACCTGACCCATTAAATACATACAGATATCAGTACAAACTAAGAATTGTATAGTCTAAAAATGGCAATTTATCCAGTAGACCGGTTTCGCCGTCGTCTTTGATGTTATATAATATTAAACAATTATTGATTGCGCGGGTGGCAATAATAATTATTTAAATCTAAATTGGAAGCTTTATAAAATTATCGATTTTATTCTGCATAAATTTGTCAGTAAATACTAATCATTGTATGAGAGTGCAAGGGCTATTCATACAGTAGATCAGTTTAGATCTTATTGGGAATTCGTGAAGTATTATCCTGAAGCTTTCCGCGAAAAGGGCTCAATCTGCATTAACGTGACTAGTTGAAACTTTAGATTTAGAGAGGTTTCGCATATGCAGTAACCTAAATCATTTATTATTATGTATCTAAAATTTGTCTGCAGTATGCGATAGAGTAGCAATGTGGATGCGTCACAAATTCTGATGTATGTTGGCTCCAGTTAGAGCAACAGGGAAAAATTATGGACAACGCCTGACGAGATCTCAAGAGAGTAAAAGTCGGGCCACCGAATGATTGAACTTTACTACCTAAATCAACGCTTAGTTTATTCTGACAAATATCTATATATAATAGGATTCGTGTATGTAACAATCTCTCAAGTTTTCTTTAAATAAATGGTTATATTTAATGTAGGTGTTTAACATGTTGGTGGCGATGTTGAATTTTATGGTGTATTTTGTGCTGATTTTGACGGCGTTGGTGTTCTTATATATTGATTTTGTCGTTCTTGTTGGTCCTTTTGTTGTTTTTTAATTGTTTTCTCATAAACGAACAATGGCGTTAGCCACTGTTTCTTTTCCCTAAGTGTAAGGGTTTTTTTGCTTTAAAAAAAGTGTCCATCATTTCTTTCTTAAGTATCTCTCACTGACCTTATGCTAGCATCAGTAACCTCAATATAAAACATTAAAAAAATTGAACGCAAAACAAAGCTTTAGTAAAGAGCTTACGAAAACCAAATATTAACGCACAAATGTATGTCTACCACCATAATAAGTTTAATAGGCCAAAATTGTCACTTACTATATAATAATTTAGCCAAGTGCAAAACCAAGAACTAAAAATTGTCAAAGTTGGCAACTTGAGGCGCAATTAAAAAGTCAATACAAAAGTGCCAAAAGAAAAATAAACTAATCTGCTTCACATTTTTAGTCAAATTTAATTTTCACATCAATGCGACTAACAAGTTAATTTGTTAATAATTTATAGCATTAAAGATGTACAATTAAAGCAGATCCACAATTATAACCATCGAATAAACGACAGTGCGCTTTCACGAAGGGACTATTAAATTTGCGTACTCTAATTAATGCATAACATCTGGTAAAAATACATAAAACGGCAACCTGGAAGAATAATTAGTAATGTCAAATACTCATCAAAAACTATGGTTTAGATAAGGCAATCCTCTCGCCCAAATTGTATCTACATCTCCTGGATGTTTTCTCATTGATCAGGAATCATGTTCAGGAAGATAGGGTATATTTATAAAGTTGAACTAATTTAACGAGCAAATTACAATTTACTATTTAAAGCGAATCAACGCGGAAATCGCCGCTTTTTTTCAAATTTATTAGAAATTTACAGAAATGTGAAAAAGATATTTATTATTCTCAGATCCTCATTAATTTTAAGTGAAATCCACCGTAACAAATCAACATTGCTTCTTAAAATCATTGAAACTATTAAACCTAAGATAAAAGAAATATGGAGTTGGGTTCAAACAGACTGCAAGTAATGTGTAGTGATAATGATTGAATTCGTTAGTTTATAGAAGCACCATCAAGCAATAAAGGCAAACTAATTGATACCAATGAATTGACAATGCCTAAAATAGGTGTGAAAATCAGATATGCGGAGCTCACTCGTAGTGGTCGCATAAACGCTGTACTCGACAAGAAATTTTGGCTGCACAATTTCTGTCATCACGAACATTAACTGTTCGCAGCTTTCGCCACATATAAATATATAGCCAACACAATTGAACAATCATTGAGTGTACACCAACAACAACATTTAAACCACTTAGAAGCCTGAAAAAACATCAATCCCAACTGCACCTAATTAATCAAAAACACTGCACCAATCAATGCCGATCAACGCACTGATGTACTAACCTTCCATAAAAAGTAGAGTTATACGACGGCAACCGCAATGTATATATATATATGTAAAGTAAAATTAGATATGCGACTTTCTTCTATAGAATTCTTATATAAAATCTTTTTGACTGGAAATGTTGGCTGTATAATTTCTATGTAGTTTGGAATAAAACATTTTCAGCCTTCGCCAAATGTATATATGCTACACAATTGAAAAATCATTGAATGTGTCGTCTGTGATAATAAGAATACATTAAATTTGCTATATTAATATAAACGTAAATCCCTTGGTACTTTACCAACAACAAAGTATAGCAAAATTAACGTTCGTGAAAATTACTGATGTGTTTCAATTAGCAATCAAGTTCAGAGGACAATCGCAAACAAAATAAAATGAATTAAACTGAAATTAACATATTATAAGGTGAAAAATATCATATTAACTATAATAACGATAGTAACAATAATATTAATATAATAATAATAATAATAATAACAACAACAACAACAATAATAATAATAATAATAATAATAATAATAATAATAATAATAATAATAAGTGTACTATAACCAGTCGCTCAACATAGTAAACTGCAGTCAGAGATGATTATAGTTTGTTCCTTATGACCGTCATCAGAGTAAGACGACTACTATTACTACTACTACTACCACTACTACTACTACTGCTTCTACTATTACCACTACTAAAACTAATAATACTGCAAACAATAACACCACCACCACCACCACCACTTTAATACTACTACGCTACCAATTAATACATATATATATATATATTATATAATATTAATAATAATAATAATAATAATAATAATAATTAATAATAATAATAAAAATAATAATAAGAATAATAATAATGATTATTATTATTATTTTTATTACTATTATTATTATTATTATTATATATCATATTAATTATTAACTCCTAATAATACTACCGCTGCTGCTCTTACAACAACAACTACCACTACAACTACTACTATTAAAACTACTATTTCTAATATTATTACTACTAACAGTGCTACTAATACCAGAACAACAACAACAACAACAACTACTACTACTAATATAATAATAATAATAATAATAATAATAATAATAATATATATATACATGCTATATAATAATAAACTATTGATACTAATATTACTATTAATACCACAATTACTATTTCAAATACTACTATAACAGATACTATTAATGCAATAGGTCCCACTATTACAATTACTTCTAATACAACAACGTCAACTATTACTATTCCTACTACTTATACTACTACTATAAAAACAAGTTCTCCTATTACGTCTACTACTAATATTATTATTATTACTACTCCAAATATTAATATAACAACAAAATTACACACACACACACACACACACTACTACTACTACTACTACTACTACTACTACTAATAATAATAATAATAATAATAATAGTAATAATACAACTACGACTGCCGCTACTACTACTATTACTAGTAATAATGCAATAACTACTACTGAAACAATTAAAATTACGCCTTCTTCTTCTTCTGCTACTGCTTTTAGTGATAATAGTAATAATATTAAAAATAATATTATAAATAAGGAATTAATAATAATTTCAGTATTAATAATAATATTAATATTAAAAGTAATAATTATAGAAGTAATTCTAATAATAATAGCAGTAGTGTTACTACTACTGGTAGTACCACTACAAATAATAATCATAATAATATATAATAAATATATAATACAAAATGGTTGTTATAATAAAAGTAATAATAATTAATAATGAGATTCGTAATAATAATAATAATAATAATAATAATAATAATAATAATAATAATTAATATTAATAATAATAATAATAATAATAATAATAATAATAATAATAATAATAATAATAATAATAATAATAATAATAATAATAATAATAATAATAATAATAATAATAATAATAATAATAATAATAATAATAATAATAATAATAATAATAATAATAATAAATGGGCAACTTTATTATTTATTTTATGTGTAGCAACAAAGACAGTCACATTTAAATACATACAGTATTAAAGAGGAAAAATATAAAACTTATATGGTCTTGCCTATTGAATTGTTTTGTTGAGACACCACTGTTAATTAGAGTGAGTAAGTTGCTGGTAGGTCAATAGAAATATCAGTATAGTTTGAAAATTTTTCGAATAAATGACCTTATCCGCCATGAATGAATAACTCGGCTATAATGAGTATGAATCAATGAATGTACTCGCTATAATATACTTGAAAGAGAATAAGCCATAAGTCACATCAGTGAAGTTATGCAATCTGCGAAATTAAATGGGTGTACGTATGTCGGAAAGCTTCGGATGTCTGCGCGTATTATTAAAATGAAAAGTTGGTAAGATATTGATTTTTAAATTTCTTTATGAAATCTATAATTATTATATATCGAGCAAATCACGAATGAATTGTAGGCACAGAAATGAGTCATTCTGAAAATGACTTGCTTCAGAAGAAATATAATTAAGGAATCAGTCAAAGATTTGTTCAAACAAGTGCGAAGCTGTGAATAATGGTGTAGAAAATCAAAATAGCATATAGTTCAATGGGATAAACGAAGATCTATATAGAGCCAATTCTGGCCAGTACATGATGAGTTCCCAAGAAGGACGAAACCGGTCTCCTGGATGAATTGCCTTTTCTATACTATAGAATTCTTAGTTTATACTGACATATACAAGTTATTAATGGGTCAGGTTCTTATCTCAAGATTGCAACCTCGATTATAATAATTTTTATCACCACCCGTGCAACCAATGTTCTTTTATTCTTATAAATGTTCATTTCAATACCACTTCCACATGTAGCGTGGTGTCTGTTCAGTAATGACAGATAGGGAATGGTTAGTTGGAACTTTGGGTCTAAATGGATGCCATATGAGCTCCACCTATAGGAAAAGCAGACTAACCAAGTTACATTAGCTAGTGTATAACTGGATATTGTGTGTAGTATAGTGTGCGGCAGGGTGGCTCAGAGGTTAGATCACCAGATTCCGAAGGAGACGTTCCCAGGTCCGAGCCCTGTCCGTGGCAAATTCTGGCCAGTACATGATAACTTCGCAATAAGGACGAAACCGTCTACTGGGTTAATTGACTTTTCTACACCGTGCAATTCTTAGTTTATACTGACATATGTAAGAAATTAATGGGTCAGGTGCTTATATCAAGATTGCAACCTTGATTATAATAATTGTTTTCACCGCCCGCGCAACCAATGTTCGTATAATCCAGGGTATAGTTTGACCTTATAAAGCAGATGAGTCAAGCTCAGCGATATATATTATATGTAGGAAATCTGTGTGTCCAGATATTAAGTTATTTAAGGAATGAAATATTTTATTGTTTGACATTCAAACGATTTTGTTACATGACTCAGGAGAATGGAATGTAAATTTATCCTGCCCAGTTTTATATGTCGTATGATCATAAGATTATGTTAAAGCTAAAAGTTGTGGATTTGACCGCATTTTTCTTGTGCGGGACAATTGATAGCACTCTTAGGTCGGTAAAATCTTGAATTTTGATCATTTTCAGGTGATCTGATTTATGGTCTCGAGTGATGGGTTCTCACTTGTTCCTTCTTTTTTAAGCTTTCCATCAGCTTATTGTCTGAAAATGACGTTGGAACAAGATTTTCCATTGTTCTTTTTCCTAATTTTCGGGACCGAATTTCCAGTCTCAACTTCAGGGTTGACACAATACGCACAGGAATAAAACACAACGTGTGACAAACGTGGTCCACATCCACAACAATAAGGACAGCACTGCGCAAAGAGATTCATCATTTAAAAGCTAAAATTTTCCTGTTTATCGGAACGATAATAATAGCATCAAATTGAATACACGAAATGCAGTAAATTCCAAGATTACATCATTTGTATCTCTATAATGTCAAAATATACATTGGATAACTTGGATTTGCAACAGTGCTATGTTAAACTGGATCGATCAAATCTCAGATTACTGTGGAATTCCGGAAAGAAAATGCTTTGTTCTAGAGTGGACTTGTCCAATCACTACAATCATCGATTAGTTATGGGAAGGCTTTGAATGGCGTGATCTATTTTGTGATGAAATTGCAGGCTTCTTATATTGTCTAATATGTCTCAGGTTGCATAGGCGAATGATGCAAGACGCATTAAGAAAATGAGAATTGAATGCCTTAGTTATATCAATAAATATTAGATGGTAGTCAGGGTCCTTGGAGGTCACGGAATTGCACCTATGCAAGATTTTGCTTTAATTGTTAGAGCATCAGCAATTCTCCCCATATAGCCACAAAAATCTCATGCTGGCAGGCATTTTAATACACAAAAGAACAAAAGATGGTCCAATATCTTCCTGAAGACACGAAATATCGAATTAAGACGCCGATTCTTAAATGAAGAGAAGGTTAAATTATTCTAATAAATACCAAGTTCAGTAGATGGTGCGACTTTGTTCACAGACTTGTTAATGAAATGCACTCGTTTATGATGCCAGCATTGTATATTTACAGTTACTGGACACGACTGGTGGCCACGTGTTTCGAATCGTCGTGTTGGTGAGGGTGCCTTTTTAATGTTTTGTAATTTATTGCTCTCAAGATAGGTGCTAACGTGATGATTATTGGGTTTAAAAATCTGCTATGTAATCACACTGCTTCTGATGTTTCATTGTGGAATCTCTCCCTGTGGCTAAATAGGGCATCGAGATAAACATGTACGACAGAGTCGTTCCGTGAGCCTCGGTAAATACCTGCGTTTACTGTAATAACGATTGCGAACTTGATATAAATACCTGCCCCGCTAAGTACTACCATTTTGTCATAATAAACTAAGAATTGTATAGCGTAGAAAGGGCAATTCATCCAGTAGACCGGTTTCGTCCTCATCAGGAACTCATCACGTACTGGCCGGAATTTGCCGCGGACAGGGCTCGCAACTGGGCACGTTTGCTTCGGAATCTGGTGCTCTAATCACTGAGCCAGCCTGCCGCACACTACACACAATTTTCATTCATATACTAATTAATGTAAGTCGGTTTGTTTTTTTCTCTTTTATGTGAAGCTTATATGACATCTATTAAACATTAAGGTCCATGTATCCATCCCTAGGCTGTCAATACTAAACAGACACTACGCCAGATGAGGAAGTGGTATTGAAATAAACATTGATATAATTAAACAAACATTAGTTGCGCGGGCGGTGATAAAAATTACCATTATCAATGTTGCGAACTTGATATAAACACCTGCCCCGCTAAGTACTTACATTTTGTCATAATAAACTAAGAATTGTATAGTGTAGAAAAGGCAATTCATCCAGTAGACCGGTTTCGTCCTTATCGTGAACTAATCATGTACTGGCCAATAATGACGTAGACGGTTCACTGGATGAATTGCCTTTTCTACACTATACAATTCTTAGTTTATACTGAAAAAATGGTAGTACTTAATGGGTCACGTGTATATATATATCAAGTTCGCAACCTTGTTTATAGTCAATGTTATCACCGCCCACGCAACCAATGCTCGTTTAATTAACTGCGTTGTTTTTAACTCTCAAGCAGAAGCTTATTTTACCGAGATAAAGCATTTATCGGTCGTAACATGAAGTCTTTTCTTTCTTTAAATTACTTCTTTCACTATATTAAATTTCTACTACATAAGGTTATCCACAAGCAGAACGGAAAAAACACGGGTCTTTGTAGATATTAGAATTTGAAAAATAAGAGTTAGGTTTTTATTTCGACTTAAAATTCCAATAAGTAAATAAGGCTTTCATTTGAGGAAGAGGGACAAACTGTTGTGAGATGGAAATGACTAAATATTTGACAAATGTTTGATGATTGGTCATGAAAACAAGGATAAATTCTCCCACTGAACACCTTCATTAAATGTCAAAAATATAATTAGTCAATGAATGAGAACGTAATGAATGTTGACAATGGGGAAAATGTGGTAAGAGCATGTTATATTAATCATCGTAAAGGCTAAACAAACTGGGATTTTTGTTTCCATGAGTGGAGAAAAACTCAAAATGTGAGATGCAAATTGTGACAAAATTGCGAAGAATAGGAGTTGTGCAGATGCCAGTTTCTAACATTCAAAGTAAGGAGGATTAAAATGTACCGAATTAAGGAAGTGATCAACGCCCACGTTGAATATGGCGATGATGATCCACACACATTGCTGGTCGCGCAGGAATTAAATGTATTATTTGAGCCAGTAGTTTGAACTAAATATATTCACCAGGATAGGAGTTTGTAAAATCGTAGGAACCAGGATAATGATAACTTTTATTTAAAATAATATCTCGCGATCTTATCAAAGGGTTGCAGCATCACGGAGGATTGAGTATAATATTGTGTTGAACAGATAAATGACGTGGTTATCTGGGGAAACGTTCGCTCCACTAGGAGGCAAACGTACTCACTATCTGATAATATTCACGCACCTAAATTTATTCGTAGATATGAGATCTTTATTTCATGAGGATTGCATTATATTCGTCTAAATAACACAAACTCGCTAAGGAGCATTTTATGTGCGTCTAGCCTTCAATCTCAGCATCCGCTAGTAGATGATGACTTTATCGACAATAACAAAGCGCTCATCATTACTACATTTTTCATCTGTCCAATTAGCTTCAGGTGGCTTCAGGTTGAGTAGGTTGTAACAATACAATAACAGTTTGGTTCAGGCTAGTAGATTCAATTAAACATTACATTAAGCTCAATACTGCGGGAATAGCTTGATGACTAAGGGTATTTGGCCACGAAGACTTTTTGGTTGTTTTTAATAAAATCTTGCCAAAAACACATAAAAGCATAACGCTATCAAATCTATATTACGAAAATTGGGTTTATAGGGCTTGAAGGAACGGAACCTTTCGTTGATTGCACTAAATGACTCACAATAGCAACTCATTTCATTTTGATAGCTGTCAGCCGTGGAATTCTACCAGTGATTTTATTCTCAAACATTATCTTGTGAATACCACTGGCCCCATCAACCTATGTAGTTTGAAAACGTTGAATGCCAAAAATGTTAACGACTCTGACTCATTGGCAGTTAGACGACTTGCGTAAGAATTAAGACTGGATGGGACGTCGTTAATTAATTAAATAATTTTATTGAGATTAGTGATTGAATAAGATAAGATATGAAAATAGATGCAACTGATAAAATAAAAATATAACAAATAAGATAAATTATGCGGAGCAAATAAATGGTAGAACTAGGTATAGTATGTATTGTTTATCAAAAATGAGTAATAAAGAATGAGTATATTTATAATATGATGAGGTATATTAAGTTTCTATCATAATAAATATTCTTGAAACAAATCAATCCAAACTACTCAGAATGGTCCATGAGTTAAAAATCCCCATATCTGCACATTTTATAAAATACTTTTCTATGGTTTATTAAAGCGAACGCATGTTAGTATATTGAATCCTAATATCTCATAAAGCAATTACTAACGTATTAAAACACTTAAATCCTGACAAACACACAAACACTTATATATATATATATATATATATATATATATATATATATATATATATATATATACTGCATTATTCAGTTATAAACCTTTAATTATACAGTACGAAGAAAATAGTACTTATTGAAAAGATGCAAGTTAAATAAGTTGGGAACGTTTTTAGCAAGATCTTGCCAATATGTTTCGATTCGGCAGAATTACACAAAAAGTCAAAATAAATATTGAATGCAGACGGTTTACCACATGATTAAATAATTTTTTTAAGGTTGAACTATATGTTATATTTGTGGGTGGTTTGGACTGGAAATTGACGAGTTACCAGTTTTGTCTCTTTCCATCGTTTGTTTTCTTATTTTCTGGAATCTGATTATTCGGGTAGTGACAGCCAGTTAATTAACTAGTTATAGAATACCGTCTCCGTCTATAAATTGTAGACATGTTTTCTCTTGCTGATGTCTTGGTCAAATTGATTATTTGGGTTCTGCATCGCCAGATATTTTGTATTTGGTGATAATGATATAGTTTCGCTTCTTTTTCCATACCGTTAAAGAAGTCCAGCTTCGCGACATATTTGTCGCTTACCTGTTCTTTTGCCTGTATGAATGTGTTATTGCCAATTTTATTTCCAATACTACATTTGATGGCGTAATAGAATAACTTTTGTCTTGCTTCGTAAAAAGACGTATTTCTAGGATGCTTGAGGCCAGTCAAATACTATATTATTTAAATGAAATTCATGAAAATTCTTGCTGTTCTTACCTGATCTGAGTTTTTACTAACGCAGTAATGAATCCAGTAGTTTCCTTTATTCGACAAAATATTTCGTCTGCCGTTATCGGCAGCCGTCTTCAATTGGTCCATCCTCACCAGTTTTAGAAAATAAACTCATGAAGCAAGCGCGATAGTTAATTTTTTCATTTTTTAATTAAAGTTTCCTGCTGCTTTAAATGTTTCAGACTTTTCGCTGTGAATAATGGAAAAGTAAGCTTTTATCATATAATCAATAACTTCCAATATGGCAGGTGGAGCTACTCCCCTCTTGAACACCTGGGACGGTACTTGATGGATTCTATTGACGATCTGCTTATTAGTTCTTCTTATGCGTGTGCTGGAACACATTTTGAATATTAATCAATAAGAAATTTGGAGGATGAAGGAAGTTTTACTTTAGCGTTCAAATAAATTACTCTTTGTATGTTAAATATGATTGTTTACCTGATTTTCTGATTGCGTACCGAATTGTTTGAATTCAATGTCATCATGTTTTCTCCAAACTATTCGTTACGCAATCCGAAAATCAGGTAAGGAATCTATTCCCTGTCGCGCAACATGTTTCTTTTAAAGCTTTTTAAATATGATGTGTAACTTAAAATTTGAAATGATAGTTTTAGTTATACGGTCTTTCCTTTTTGGCATTATTGATGCTTCAGAAACACCTCATAAAAATTAGGTTAAGACAGATTTTTCATTCACTCTCCTCCGTTACGCCAACTGGGCGGCATCTAATTATAAAAAGGAATTTATGCAAATTGTTTTTAATTTAAAAGACATTCATTAAATTTTATTACACTTTCTCGACCTTGTGCTTGTCCCAATATATAGTGCGTATAAGGCGTAATACCGACTCTTACTTACGAGTCTCCAGTAAAAGCTAAACGTATGTGTACATGAGATAATACCTTTCGTTCAAGCTGACTTCGGCCTATCTTTCCGGTCCTATTTGAAATAATTTGTTACTAGCTACGCAGTATCTAATGCACAATTACATTCATATTTGTTCTCCGCAAACATAATATAATATATAATTTAATTAATTAAATTCTGTTATGATTACTGCGAAATTGTGATATCGATCAAGGCCAAAGTATATGGACTTGGTAGAGTAATGTATATGTATAAGTATTTGTAATAATCAATTTTAGGGAAATTAAGCGTTTCTAAAAATCCATTATGTTTGACCTAATTACTGACTCGGCAATTTCGAAACCATAATGTTGGTATACTTTTCAAGCTCTGCATATATTACATATCGTGAATTGGCTTTGAAGTCTCAATGTCGAGGACTAATAATGAGATTAGCTCCATTATAACTTGAATACACATAAGTCCAAAAGATTTTACCGTCCAAATGTCTAACATTTCTTGACAAAATAAATAGTGTGTATAGGGCCTAACAACGCATCCTACTGATTGGACTCCAGTAAACACGATAAGCTGTGTACTTGAGATTAAACCCATCATTCACATTAACTTTGTTCTACCTTCTGGTCCTATTTGAACAAATTGTTTACTATTTACGCAAAACCTAATATAAAATTGCATATTTATTAGTTCAACACAAAAAGAAATATAAAAAGAAAGAAATTAAACGACCAAAATAGACAATTAAACATTAGACACCGGAAACCACTCACAAATTTAGCAGATATAAGGCAATACAAACGGATTTTGTTCATTCATTTGTATAACCAGATAAACTCGGTCTAATTATTTAGATAAATTTTGCGTGCTTGATATAAACGCAAATTCCATTATGTACAAATTTATCAGTATAACCTAAGCATTGCATAGTGTAGAAAAGGAAATTCATCTATAATACCGGTTTTGTCCTTATTATAAATTCTTCAAAAGCTGTCTAGCATTTGCCGCGGATAGATCTCGAACCTAGACACTTCTGATCCAGAACCTATTTCTCTAAACACTGAGCCTCGCTACCGCATGTTACACAAAATTTTCATTTATATACTTACGTATGTTTCTTGGTTGGCCTTTGATTTTAGTAGGAGCTATACGGTTTTTTTTACACTTACAATTTTAACAAACCACCACTAATCTTTTATTAAATACCAGGCACCACTTTACCTGAGGAAATGTTATTAAATTGAACATTTATATAGTTAAATGAAAATCGTTTTCACGAGCGGTTATACCAAGGTTTAGAGTTTAAAATAAACACTAATCCCAATATGTATACAGTAGTCAGTATACAAAAAGCATTGTATAGCGTATAAAAAAGAATTAACCAATAATACCAGTTTCGTCCTTGTTAAGAACTCTTCAAGTACAGTCCGATATTTGCCGCAGACAGGGCTCGATATCAGGCGCCTCAGATTCGAAGTCTGTGACTCTAACTATTGTTGTAACGTGACACACACTACACAAAATATTCAGACATTTATTGGTGCATGCCTTTGATTAACATTTTCTTCTGGCGGTGCCTATATGGAATCAAATTAGAATTAAAGTTCCAAATAGCCGCCGAAATTTGTCATTATCTAACAGACACCCCACAAACTGGGGAGGAGTATTAAATTGCAAATGTATACAAAACAGGACTCGAACCTGTCGTGGCAAATTCTGGCCAGTACATGATGAGTTCCCAATAAGGACGAAACCGGTCTACTGGATAAATTGCCTTTCTACACTATACAATTCATAGTTTATACTGACATATGTAAGTAATTAATGGGTCAGGTGTTTATATCAAGACCGCAACCTTGATTATAATAATTGTTATCACCACCCGCGCAACCAACGTTCGTTTAATTATGTAAGTCAATCATTTCTGTCTTAGCAAGCTGTGCCTATTGGAACCTCACAATACAGATATTTTCCTTATCACCAAAGCTATATGATACGTAAATGCTGTCAGTTTGATTGTATTCACACTCTCCTATTTCGTTATCTTTTAAAAGATCGATTAGATTTGTAGCTTTGAAGGTCATTAGAATCTTAGATAATTTTACGATTTAACTAATCAATGCTTGCGCGCATGGTAGTAACTATTCTTGACATCAAGTTTGCGAGCTTGACGGAAACACAAATCCTATTGTATTTAACCAGTCGTCGAACAAGATAGAAAAACGGCCGTCAATCACATGAATTGAAGCAGTTCGGCCTTCCATGATCATCATCAGAGCAAAATACCAAACCGACTAGCGGGGATCACTTAAAATTAATTGATTGCGCGGGTGGTGGTAAAAATTCTTTAAATCAAGTGTGCGAGCTTGAAATAAACACCAATCACATTGTATTTAACCAGTCGTCAAACAACATAGCAAAACTACCGCCAGTCAGGTGCACTGACGCGTTTACTTGCCATGATCATCATAATACATCAAAATAAAATACTTCAAGCTCGCAAACTTGATTTAAATAATTGTTACCACATCCGCGCGATCATTGATTGTTTAAATGTATTACACACATTTGGAAACCTAAGCAGCATCATGTATCCTATCCTCAGTTATTTACAAATTCATGTATTTTGACAGTTTTTCCTCCAGCTTAGCCCACTTTTTTAATCACTTTCAACCGGCGTTGCTTACTTTACCAAATATGGCTATTATTTAATGAGTGATGATTCGGATGAAAAGGGTCTACTTGATGAATAGCTAGGATATGAAATATATAGTTTATATTTACCATTTATATATGATTATATTCAGTTATCGACCGATATACTGCATTCCATTCTGCAAAAGATATCGAAAGCTAAATACAAATAATGGTTTTGTTATTTTCAAAATGTTGAAAAAACTAATAGCTTGAACGCAGAATAAGAGCAATAGACTTATAATTCACTGGTCACTGGTAGTCCTGTATGCTTCTGGAGGGTGGTCAAATAATTTCGGTACTGTTGGTTATTGACTGCATTTTCTTTCAAACAATGGTACGAGGAAGTTCGAATTGAATCACTAAGGAATCTATTTATATAATTAAACGAACATTGGTTGCGCGGGTGGTGATAAAAATTTATTTAATCAAGGTTGCGATCTTGTTATAAGCACCTGACTCATTAATGACTTACATATAAACAGTATAGTGTAGAAAAGTAATTATAGTAGATTGTTTGTTGGGAACTCATCATGTACTGGCCAGAAATCGCCGCGGCCAGGGCACGAACGTGCCAAACATTGAGCCCTGTCCGCGGCAAAATTCTGCCCAGTACATGATGAGTTCCCAATAAGGACGAAACCGGTCTACTGGATGAATTCCCTTTTCTATACTATACAATTCTTAGTTTATACTGACATATGTAAGTAATTAATGGGTCAGGTTCTTATATTAAGATCGCAACCTTGATTATAATATTTGTTATCACCGCCCACGCAATACCACTTACCCATGTAGTGTGGTGTCTGTTCAGTAATGACAGATTGAGGATGATTAGTTGGAACTTTGGTTCTAAATTAATGCCATTAGAGCACAACCTAAAGGAAAAATAGACTAATCAAGTTACATTAGTTAGTATATAACTGAAAATTGTGTGCAGTGTAGTGTGCGGCAGGATGGCTCAGTGGTAAGAGCACCAAATTCCAAAGTCGACGTGCCCAGGTTCAAGCCCTGTTCGCGACAAATTCTGGACAGTAAGTGATGAGTTCCCAATAAGGAATGAACTGGTCTACTGGATGAATTGCATTTTCTGCACTATACAATTCTTAGTTTATACTGACATATGTAAGTAATTAATGGGTCAGGGGCTTGTATAAGTACTCCATTTGTTCAGTGACCAAGTAAGACAATAATCTAGTAATTAAGGATAATGCTCTTTAAATATGTTATAAAGTATTAATTTGTTTATTGACAACTCACTCAAAGTAACCGGCACAATGCATCACACCCACTACATATTTGGTCATGCCGTCTTTTATAATCATTCAAGACCTATTTAAACTAACTTGTTACTTGATACGCAATATATAATACATAATTGCACATGTATTGATTCTCCGCAGTAAACAAATTCTAAACGGTATATAATTCATTGAATGATGACATAAATACTACGAGAATGCGATAACCGATGTTGATCGCCTCCATATTACACGGATCTAATGAATACGCTGTTGGCCAATGTTCTTCATATTCTCAATGGCACTGTAATTCAATCTATCTACAAAATCATGCGGTACGTAAACATTAGCGTTTTGGCCTTGAAGTCACATTGGCGAAGATTTAAAATGTAGTTAACTCCATTAATTTTAAAAAGCACATTTATATTGGAGATTGTGCCCTCACCTTGTTCCACATTTCTTGACTAAATATATATTGAGAATACAGCGTAGCATAGACTCTTAATAACGTGCCGCCAGAAGGCACAAAACGCAATTATATGTGAGATTAAACTTTTTTTACAAACTGCCTCATGAATACTCTTCTGGTCCTATCTGAACTAACTTGTTACTAAGCAATACGTAATTTCATGTGCATTGGCCCTCAGCAACAACAAATATATAACATGCATGTCTGTTTTGTTAGGATTGACACGATAATATGACATGTTTTACAATAATTTGTGTTCCGAAATTTGGTCCACAAATAGCGTAATTGATTTTGTCAAATTGCCAGATAAAGCAAAATTACCAATAATACCGCTTTATAAATCAGTTCGCCATGCTTTCGAGCAGAATCTCTATCTTAACGTGTGTCGTCAGTTGTCGCTTTATGCAACAGTCATCAAACAAAATCAACTTAGTGTAGAATAGTGCAAAAAGTGTCGCCGGATGAACACTCGTAATATCACTAAATATAGAAAAACAGTGTTTAGTAGCAGCTATAGGATTCTAGTATCCTATTTTTTCTTAGGAGATTTTATTCGAATATTAAATATGCTATTGTATTTTGCTAAACTTGAATGTTTCTTTCTCATTTCATCTATATATTCAGACTTTAATCTTATTTGATAAAGTTTGTATTTAGACACGGTATCACTTATACTTTGAATATTCGCATTTATAGATATTTGGCGTCTGCATATATGAGAGCGATTTTTTTGTATGTCTGTGCTTAAGGTACATCATAGACATACATTCCAATAATGTATACAAACTGTCGCCATCTCTCTACCCATATTCAAATCTACAAACTGGAACGGCAAAGCAAACCACACTTTTATAAAAACATATATAATGGATATATATATATATATATATATATATATATATATATATATATATATATATGCCTTATTGTGTTTTGCATGATCATGTAAGGAAATGTTACATTCGACATTACAAAATCTGGAGAAACTTTTATTTTATTATTCATTTGTCTTTTTTTCGTTTGCAATCATGGAGCATTCTTCATCATCATTTCACTTGAATTTACAAATTACTTCTCGTGTGACATTTAATCGGTCTGTTGAACAGCAAGTTAAAAAATATGCTAACCAGATTGATATTCAGTCTCGGTAAACACATTGAACTCATCTTTTACCTCCAATCTCGGTATATTGTCTGCACCACACAATACAATAGGAAACAGTCTAGCTATTTAGGAGTCGTCGTATACTATTAAACAATCTAACTAACTAATTAAACCAACATTGATTGTACGGTTTGTAGCAATAGTTACCTTTGAGACCGTGAACGTACCAAGAATCCTTTCTAGGGTTAGTATGAATTCAACAGAAGATACTCGTGCACGAATTAAAATGAAGCAGTCAGCAAAAGATGGATTCAGACTTCGATCCGCAGAAGTGAATATAATATTGTAAATATTTTTGTTTCGTTTTACTAAATGGATGCGCTTTATTTGAGCAAACTCCTATAAATAAATGATTAAAAATAAAGCATTTGCGATGACATAAATAAACTGGCTTCTGACGGATTGGAAAACTTAGTAAGAGTATTAAATGCACAAATGAACACATTGACTACAGAGATAGGGATATTTAGGTTTCAGCTGAATGACACACTAATAATTAATTCTGAGTGTACCCTCATGAAAGACCCAACCAATAAAGGTAAAATCAACAATGGCGACCGAGTCCAAGAGGCATCAGATAGACATATGTCGGTGTATTCATCCGAATCGACGAATGTTTTCGACCGTCATCAAAATTTAAGCATATGTTTACATCCTTGGGTATAAAAATGCCACAGTTTTGGCTAAGAAATTTTAAAGCCTCTGTTCGAACGCAAGAATTTTCATTGGAAGCGTGTGGCTGTCCGGGACAGTTGCAGTCCAATTAGAATTGTCTATTGCACTGGCGTATGAATAATATAAAAGTCGAATGCTGGATCACTTCTGAGCTGAGCCTCTGAAGGTGTTTCCAGAACTGTACAGACTGAAATCAATACCAAATGAGATGCTCTTTGATACTATGGCACGCATCAAGCGGTTGTTGTCAAAGCTAATTGAGTCTTTCCCCAGATTGCAACCGAAGGAGGCAATCATGTTTATGCTGCTGGATTCTACCAGATGTGGCGCCATACCGAACGCACAGAGAGGTCTGGAAGAAAGAAGTCAGGCTCGTCAATGTTCGGCCATGATGACCAACAAATTTTCTGTTGCGACTCCACGTATGGGTCCAGTTACAGCATCCAGCAGGAAAGACAGGCCTTATTGAAATTCTTCGCTGCATAATCGGCGAGTCCGGGACAGACGGAGACAAAAGGCGGCGTGGAAGCAAGATCAGTATATAAAGGAACTAACTGCGACGAATACATCGCCTAAGGGACAGAAAAATCTGTATAGTTATCCTAGAGAACTGCTAGTTCAAATGGAGAAATAGTGTTTAGCAGTTCACCAGTAATGATAGTCGACATCATGCCAAAAATATAAATCCTTTGAAGGCTCAGATTTGTAGATCGAGAGAAAATGACCAGCAGATTATTCTAAAATTTGTTCAGAATCAGATGGCCTTCGACAAAAAAGAGTATTGGAGACGTTGACACACGTAAGGATTTTTATAAGTTAAAATTTTTGGAACTGTACTACAGACATCCAGTTATAATTTAATTGGATACTGGAGTTGATGTGTCGGTATTACAAATTACTTGGAAGTTAAGCGAACTAAAATCTACAAGGACAATTTTGTGCCAGTCATCGGGCGCGTCGATGGTGGCTGCCTGTGAATGGGGCACTAAATTATTAATAAATGAAAATATCTACTATATGTCTTTTGCTGGAGCGAATAGTCAAACGCCTATATTGGGGTTTTTTCATTAGAAAACTGGTTAAGTCGATCAATTGTCAAAATAAACGTGCATGCATATCGAGGCCGAAAAGCAAGAAATCCATAAAGTCAATATGTAGACCTAAGGTGCAGGAGGACACTATTTGTCTGTGGAAAGAATTTCAAAATCAATGCAACGCTGTATTCCAACTGCCTGATTCCTTTGAATGTCCAGGGCCAATGGTCGATCGCTTTAAACTATGGCTACAATTCAATGAAAGTTACGAACAACCAAAATTTTATGGTACTCCACCAAAGGAACTGGCAGCAGCAGCTCCCATGGTTTACGTTACTAAAAATGATGGTTCGATCCCAACGACGGCTGATTTCCTTCAATTAAACTCAGGGACTAAACCTGATCCTTATCTCATGCCGGCTCTGCGTGAACTGTTCCTACAGCTAGCGGGAGGAAAATGAATTGCCATGCTTTATCCTAAACAGGGATTTTGGTAGATTGGCGTTCGTCCCGAACATCGGTGGAAGTTAGCGTTGCATGTACCCCAAAGTCATTTACAATTCACTCAGGTGTTATTTGGTGTTAAGAACGTACCGAAAGTGTTCCAAAGAATGATGGACTCTTTCGTGTCCGATTTATCCTGTATAACAACTTCCGTTGACGATGTTGTTATATGAGCCAATACTGAACACCAATTTCGCATTCGGCTACAGAATATGTTGTCCAAAGCTGTAGAATGGCGATTACATTTTAATCCAGAAAAAGTTCAGATATATCGACAAGTGCGTTTCCTGTGTCACTCAGTCTCATCGAAGGGATGTATGCCATTCTATTCACATGCATAGCCAATGTCCACTACAAGAAACAAATGCGCCGTTTTATTGGTACGGTGTAATTCTATAGACCATATCTAGCAAAAATGGTGGCTACACAACAACCCTTGTCAAAGTTAAATAGTGCCAAGATAGTGTTTCGTTGGACGGAGGGTACTCAAGAATCCTTTTTACTATGTAAACAGAAATTAATAAATGCAACTATGTTGGCTTTCCCGTTAGGTAGTACGTCAATTTTTACAGACATGTCAGATAGTGGCATAGGAGAAGCGCACGGAATTACGGCGCAATATATAAGTCACACACTCAATAAGGTGAAGCAAAACTATATCGTCACTGAAACGGAATTACTGGCTATAAGATGGGCGCTACGAAAGTTTAGGTATTTTGTCATCGGTGGCCATATAAACGTCTTACTCGATCATTAAGCGGTAATGCATTGGATATCACTGGGTATTGAGAAGAAATGAGTACACTGAGCCATTCAATAGCTCGAGGAATACGATGCATCAAATCATCCTACAGCCGGTATGGAGAGTGCAGTAACCGATGCGCTCAACAGTATTTCCGCTGTGCAAGTTTCGCCACATATCAAAGTCTCTAAAGTACAGGGAAGTTATGAACAGGAAAGTAAATAATTAATCAATTAAAAAACGGCACAGTTGTTTCCGCACTATATAATGCGTTGAGCCTGCAAAACGACCAATTGGTACGAAAGGAAGGACAAACAGTGCAATGGTTTGTGCCGAAATCTATACCAACAGAATTGATGGCGTTCTGGCATCAAACATTCGGACAGCCTGGCGTCAGGCGACTCATTGAGGACATTTCAGTGGAGATGGTATTGGCATAGCATGTCCAAAGAAATTCGTAGCTATTGTCAACAATACACTACATGTCGGCATTGTAAACCAAAAGAATAGAAAGAACCACACTAATTGCTTTCAATGCCAGTGCACGGAACCAGTTTCTGCATATTGATCTGGTAGGTCAAGTGCAGGTGGCTCGTGACGGGATAGCCTATGTTTTTTTAATGATCGATAAGTTAACCCGATGGGTCGATTTGCAGCACTGACGAAAATCACAATAGAGAAGATTATAAATTCCTTAGAATAGCGGTGGCTCAGTTGATTTGGAGCACCATAATTTATTGTTACCGTCCTGAGTGCATAGTTCGTGTCGAGAGAATTTAATCAACAGTGCATGCACTGTGCCATAAAATATTCCCACGCAGCCACTTACAAATCGCTGACCAACGCGATGGCTGAACGAGCACACCGGACAATGCAGGAGGTATAGAGATGTTGGTGCCATGAGACTCTGGGTTCTTGAAGAGACAAGTGACATTTTGTCGAGCGGGCCATGCGATTTACAATATTAACAGCTACAAAATCTGCTCCGACAACCAAGGTTCGACGATTGGTTAAATAAAATGAGAATGGTGCTTACTTCAACCTCACAAACTTGATTTAGAGAAGCATGGTCTATGGAGGGCTTATTAGACTGCCAGATGAACCCGTAATCAAAGGATCCAATGAGCGCTGCACCAAAGAGTTTATTCAGGTGCGCTTAAGACAGCTAAAAGAATATGTGTGCGCCATAAAGCGACAAGCCAAAGATGACCTTCACGCTTTGGCCTTAGAATTGGCGATTATTTCACGGTTGCGGTGATCGAGTCCATGGCACAGCAGGCTGTCAATGATGGTCCGTATCATGTTGAAATGGTTGAAGCAGAGAACAATAATTTCTTTGTTAACATGCCCAATTAACCAAGAGCTGTCGCACTTGATCATTTAAGTAGGGGGTCAAGGTCAACTCCTGTGGCGGAGAGGGAGACGTAGCAATAGCCACCTTTGAGACCCTGAACGCTCCAAGTGTCCTGTCTATTGACTGACTTAAATACAACAGACAGTACTCGCAGAAGTGCTCGTATTAAGGTGAAACAGTCAGCACAATGATGGAAGCAGACTTAGGTCTGCAGAAGTGAATATAAAATAATAAATATTTTTATTTTGTTTTACCAAATGGATGCCATTTATACGAGCAAACTCGTGATGATAATTGATGAAAAAATAAAGCATTTGCGTTTAGCCAAACAAAATAGCCTATGACGGATTGCAAAACTTAGTAAAAGTATTAAATGCACACTTTAACACTTTGACTGCAGAGATAGTGATAATTAAGTCTCGGCTAAATGACACACTAATAATAAATTGTAAGGGAATCCGCATAAACGACCCCATCAATATAGGTGAAGTCAACACGGATGGTGATAGAAATCATTGAAATCAAGTTTGCCATCCTGTGATAACCAACAACCTAATGTTATGCGACTCGTCAGATAACATATTAAACTCGCAAAGTTGATTTATATAAACTGTTTTTTAAATGCGCAACGAATCAAAAACAACGAAAATGAAGCTACGATAATTTGGCGTTTATTAACGTGTGGTACAATTAATAAATCATTAACTGAAGTGCAGTATATTAGAATCGTAAATCAGCTCTCCTTGACAAATAAGTTATTAAAAAATTAAATAATCATTGATTTCGTGGATGGTGTTAATAATATATTATATTGTGTGCGATCATGAGATAAACACCAATCTCATTTATTTAAATAGCTGCGCATAATAGCAAAATTAACATTTATAGCATTTACTTGCACTATTCGACACTCAAGAGTTATTATCAGCGCACGTAGACAAACTGAATAATGAAGATTAAATTGCAAATTATAGCAAATCAGATTTGTGATTTTCATCCAAAGCAGTCTTGCATGCACCATACTTGACTGGGATGTAGGATGCACCGTTTGTATACAGACATGAAAATAAAAGTATTTTGAAAATCATTGCATCGCGAGTGATGGTAGCAATGCTTTTGGATTGGTATTTATCTCAATCTCGTAAACATGGTTTAATGAAATTTTGTGTAATAACTCAGGGTTAGCTGGAAATTTAACATAAACTATTATTGTGTTAAATTCATTTCGAGAAAATTGCAAAACTTATCTGTACGATTGGAATCAGGAAAGAATGTAAATTCAAATTCTAGAACCCCATATCAGCCAAAAATACTGAGTACCGCGAACAATTCTGCGTTATTCACAAAATGTATTAGATAATTAAGGTGATTGCATGTTCGTGTGACTATGGAAGTTTATTTTTAACACCCTACTAATGCAATTATAACCAATTGCTGCGTATTATAATTTAATTGAAATTTTTTGGCAAGAAATGGCAGTATGACGCCAAAAAAAAATTAGGAAACATTTAACGATATTAACTAATATTTGATAATCGTCATTATGCTTCCTATCAGGCCATGTGATTCTTATAAAAGAAGGTCTAAAGGAGACTGTAGGAGAACATATTTTCACTATCGTAAGATACAATGAAAATGATATTTATCTTAAGCCGAAAAACTGAATAAAATGAACTGTAATCACCATCGGCGAAAGGTATGGTTGCTCAATTGATTAGAACATATTTATGACATCAAACAATGCCACATTTTAAAAGCCTGTAAAAAGTAATTGATGAACAATTTTATCATTTGCTATATTCGTCCATACTCAATTGGTCACAGAGAATCCAAACAATAAAAAGTTTTCATTTCTACATTGGTTTCACGGGCGGTGACAAAAATAACTTTAATCAGAGTGACGATTTTGAAATAAGGAACAGATCCATTTTGTACATATATTTTGCAGTATACAACTGTATATTAGATTTTACGCACCTAGTAACAAATAAGTTCAAATATGAAATTAACTGATCTGCATTTTGAATAACGCAGCTTTCATTGTTCAAATAGTTTTCATTTTTTTCAAAATATTTCGGCTAAACTTATCGATATGTCTTCATCAGTTGCAATATACCTCACAAGTTTAACAAACGCAGATCAGGTAATTTTAATTAATCCAGGTTCGCAAAAATAATCTTCATTCAAATTCAAATAGGACCAGGACGTATAATTTTATGCGCATTCGTTTCTTGCTTACTGGAGATTCATCAGTAGGATCCGGTATGACACCAACTACCCACTATATATTTGGGTAGAGAATATGTGAAAATATGACGGTACAATCTTCTATACTAATGTGTAAACCTGCAGTAGTGCAGCAAACTTCGTATACAGTCTTCGACAATGCAAATTCATAACCAACCTACTATGTATATTATATAAACCAAGCCTGTAAAAGGAAACAACATTATGGCTTTTTGTCAGTACCTGATACCAATACTATTTTTAACGGAAAGGTACTTGGTTCCATCATAATTGTTGCCAAGTCGGTACATGTTTCCAACAAAATGGTATTCAAATTATGCTATATTTCACCTAAATTGAGAATTACAAATATTTTGGAACTCATTTTACTCCATCCGTGCATTGTGGCCTTGATCGATACCATTTATCACATTTCGCGGTGGTCATGATGTCATTCAATTAAATATATAACATTTGGATAATGTTTGGTGCGAATAACTAATATATATGCCATTGCGACTTCAGTCTTGCACTCCTAATAACAAATTATTTCAAATATGACCAGAAGGATAGGCAAAATACAGCATGAACGGAAAGTATAATCTCATGCACACTTGTTTCGTGCTTACTGGCGACTCATTAGTACGAGCCGGTATTACGCCCTTTAACCACTATATATTTGGTCGAAGAATGTGAGATAATAGGACGGTACAATCTCCTAGACGAATGTGTAAACCTGCAATAGTGAAGCTAACATCATATAAAGTCTACGACAATGCGACTTCAACGCTAACTCACACTATATAATATATATACCGAGTCTGTAAAGGATACTAACACTATGGCTATTGTGTCAGTAACCGATACCAACATTATAGTACCGAAAAGGTACATGGTACTAACATGATGGATATCAAAGTATGCTATAGTTCACCCAAATTGAGAATTACAACTATTTCTGAACACCTGTTAATCCAGAAAATCCATACATTCTGGCCTTGATCGATATTAGTTATCACATTTCGCGGTAAGCATGGCATAAGTCAATTCAATATATAACATTTGGTTAATGTTTGGGGCGAAGAGCTAATATATATGCAAGTATGTATTAGGTGTTGCGATCCTAGTAACAAATTAGTTCAGTTGTGACTAGTAGGATAAACCAAAGGCAGCATGAATGGAAAGTATAATCTCATGCACATTTGTTTTGTGCTTACTGGCGACTCATCAGTAGGAGCCGATATTACGCTCTTTACGGCCATGCAATACTCACCCCTGAATCATGAAAATCTATTAATCCTCAGTTTCCGGGCCAGGTAATTTTTTTCCGTGTAAAGTTATTAGTATAGCCGCAACTGGTTAGATAGCATTACTTGAGTTTTGCTGCATTCTGTGCGGAATATCTCTTTTCGGGCGACCTACTTTACAGTTGAAAATTCTTAGGGAGACGAATTGCGTTAGCAAAACGAAATTGAGAAAATAAGAAATGAAATAGAATTAATTACAGTTACTTTTGCTCAGTATATTCATAAAATACATTTCAAACGAGGTCTATCTTAAACAATGCAGAGTAACATAATCACACAAGATTAAACCGATGAAATTAAATTTATCCGCCATAATAAATTTTGATATCGTGCTCACCCAAAATATATTATATGAGACTTATGCCAATCATGGTTAGTAAAATTTGGACTTGGCAACTAAAGTTTTATTAGTAAAAATGCTGACACTCCGCACAATTAATAATCGTTTAATTATTTAAAATTTCAATTCATGACAACTTCTGCAGTTTGCGCGTTTTCTATTCTATAATGAGCCCATTTTCGGGGCTCATTTGTATTTTATTTTATAAATTATACTTCAAGGCTCCAAATGAACGAAAGAATAAACAACAAAAAGTTATTAATATATTACAGAATATAGTTTTATCAAAAGTGGGAATATGGCTGCGATTAGGGTCAGATACACTGGAAGCAGACGGCGGATTGGTGAGAGATAATTAGTTAACTAATATGGAAAACCGTTTTACTGGACGAACTGAGTTGTATACTATACTGGTGCTTAGTTTATACTGATATATATATATATATATATATATATATATATATATATATATATATATATATATAATAGACAAATCAAGCTCGAAAACTTGATTTGGATGAATATTTTACCGCATGCGCAATCAATTAATTGTTTAAATATATAACAGATTCCGAATCAGACGTGCTCATTTGCGAATCTTGTCGGCGGCAAGTTCTATAGAGTAGTTAAAGGCTTCTCGATAAGGACGAAGGTGTTCTACTGGATCATCTACGATTTCTAAATTATATGATGCTCAGTTTATACTGATAAAAAGATATATATTGATGTTGGTATTAATCTCAAGCTCGCAACCTCGATTGAATTAATTGTTTTCACCTCCAGCGCAATCAATAATCATCGATTATCTAAATGGTCAACTTAATAACTCTTTTCTAGGTAGCGTGCCATCTGTTTTATGATGAAAGATTTGGAGTGGCGTTTGGAAAATTTAGGTTGAAATACATGGCATATAAGCTCTATTTCATTGAAAGGCCAACCAAAATAAATCAATAATTATCTGGCTGAAAATTGTTCGTAATTTGCCGCAGCGTGACTGAGTGATTAAGGTCACAGTCACTGACGAATACGTTCCTAGTTTCGAGCCCTATCCTCGTCAATTGCAAGATTGTTCCAATAAGGACAAAGTAATTTTAAATGATGAAAGGCATTTCCTACAATATTTAATGCTTAATTTATTTTTGCAAATGTTTTTATCATTGGATTGATGTTTGTATTCAGCTAGCAAACTTTAATTAAAATAATTGTTAACACCATCCGCGAAATAAATGTTCTTTTAATTAAAGAAATGTTCAATTCAATAAAACTTCACCAGAGAACGTGGCATATGCTCTAGAATGAAAGATTTTGGTCGGCAAGTTTGTGTATTAAGTCTGAGTAATACCATGTAGACTCCACCTGTTGAAAAGTCTAACCAATGAACATGAATAATGTAAAGTTGAAATTTTTTTGTAGAGAGCGGCACAGTGTCTCCGAAGCAGACATGGCCATTTGCGAGCACAGCCCGCTGGAAGTTCCGGGCGGTACTTCAGGGCTTCTTAATAATAAAAAACCGTTCTACTGGATAAATTGAGTTTTATACACGATACGAAGCATAGTCCATATATATATATATATATATATATATATATATATATATATATATATATAATCATGTTTAACGAAAATGGTTATAGGAGAGCTATCCTTCAAATAGAAGCATTTACTACCCTTAATGAATTTAAAATAATCATTTGAATTGGACACGTCTGCTTAGGAATTTGGTGCTCCAACCACTGAGCCACTCTGCCGCACAAGTTTAGTTCTTATTAAATCTAGACGTGCTAGTATGCTTCCTTTATTTGGAAGCAAATTCATTAAATAGACGTTATCCAAATTTATAGATGCAAAACCAAAGTGTTCTTGCAATGGTATGACAATGGAGATTTCCAAGTCCAATGCTAAATCACGTTGAGATAGATTTCGACAGAATTATTTTTTGTGTATTTTAGCTAGACCGTTTTTCTACTCAAACAAATTAATTTTTCTGTTCATATATGTAGTAAATCGGTCGAAAAGGTGGAGCAAAATCACTAAGGTGTGATTTTAAATTTATTTTTTAAATTAATAGTAGTAATACGAGTTATTTCTATATGAAGAATATAAATATATATATATATATATATATATATATATATATATATATATATATATATATACATATATATATGTGCATTGTGGTTTGATTCATGTATATGTCAATCTGTTGCCCTGATAATGGCGATTGGAATTTAATATTATTGAACACGCGAGAATAACGTTATTTTGAAAAGTTTTGCAACTGGTCGAATTAAATCGAATGGAATTTTATTTAGATTTCGCAAACTTTATTGCAGGAATTGCAACTATTTCCACAATTTTGCTACTGAATTGCATAATTTAACTTTTTCTTGCCTAAAATGCATTTCGAATCTCGTCTTACTAGTTGCTTCGCTAATTGATGAATCACCTGGTGGAAAGAATATTGGCCGGGATAAATTACTAGCCTTTGTGTTGATTGGTTGAGCGATTTCCTATTCGACTCGGGCAATATTTACTGGAGTGTCATTGGCTTTGTACAAGACGATTTTAAGCGTTTTATTAAAAAATAAACGAGAGTAGCAGGCTGCTTGCGAGTTGAACTGACTGCTCGATTAATTATATTGCAAGCTTACTTTTGCTATCAGTCTCCAATCTGATTAGATGTGTGCGTGTTGATGTCTGCCTGGACAACTAATTAACCAACAAAAAGCTTTTTATGTGATTAATTTAGTTCGTAATATTCAGACTAGCTGGGAAATTGAATGTAACTGGGAGACAGTTAACACCACTACCAGTACAACCTACAACTACAAAAACAACTACACGAATAACAGATAACGAATAGATAAGTAAACTTGTGTGAGTCCTAGTAATCCTACAATTGATTACACACACACACATGCACAACAGCAGACACTGTACGCTTATCTATGTTTTCATGCATTTGCATTCAAATTCGGCGCAGAGCAAGTTCTGCCTTATAAAGCTAGTAGTCAATATGCCCCATTGTTACTAGACTCAATATGCTCTGCGGAGTGTTATCGCTGCGTTGACTACAGTTGACCGTGTGGAGCTTGAAAAACATCACTTTCTAGCAAATTTAACGCATATTCAAAAGGCTCAAATGCTATTTTCTTAATTTTTGCCGGTCATAAGAGGCTGTGAATTATTATGAGTAGAAAATTTTAGAACTTGGTTCGTGATCCGAATTATTCTTGTGGAACTAAAATGTCCATGTGGATAGCTATGTTGACCTATTTGCAATTATGCTATTGACGGGTTTGGAAATTTCTTCTGTGAAGTCTGCAGAGTTCTCTAGAGATGAAAATTCCACGTTTGGTTAGCTGAGTTCTAATTATGGTTGTGATTAATTTAGTTTTTGTGCTTAACATATTCGCAATAGCCAACGCTTCGTTTAGAGCAGATTATAATTCTTCGGCCACCTCCTCGTTTCGATTTTCATACAATTCAACCTCACCATCATCGCCACCACCATCACAACAACCACGACCGGCGTCCAATGCGTTGTATTCATCTCAATCTTACTTATCTCAAGCGGCAAAACGGCAAACAGAAAATCAACGTAGTGCGAAAAAGGACCTCCAGTTTATTGGCCAACAGGAAGACCACGAAAAATTCGATGGCTTAAGCAATGCGGGCTCGGATGTCAAGATTATAGCACCGCGAGTAAAACGTGCTCCCGGAAATGTGCATCAATACAAAATAGGTGAGCATCAAGACACCAAATTTCTTGTTACGTAGGTTTCGTTTTGATTTAAGACGGTGTATATTTGAAGTTAAACATTTAAATAGTTCACAAGATTATTTAACCATGAAGTGTGCTAAATTGGAGCTTTGTCAAGATATCTGAGTTCCAAGCGCCATTTAATATTTCTATGAATGTCTGGCAGCCAAATGGTTATCTAGTAGCCTACTATTAATGCGACGTTGTGGGCACCGATGATAACAATTTTCAGAGTTGATATGATTCAGATTAACGAAATTGGTATTTCTTCATCCGACAGTCACAACTGCCAATATTCCAGAACATACTGAGGAAAAGCCAGTCACTGACTTTACGAGGCTGTGTCACTTACGAAATGATATCGATTCATGTTAGCTTAGCTAAGAAATAGCAGCCAATCAGATCCGTGTAAAATATTCAACCAATTAAATAATGCTGTCAATTTAAAATTAATTAATGACTTGTAAGTGTAATTGAGCATACTAAATCAATTAAATTAAATGTACCAATTCTATTAAATTAAGCAAGTTTTTTTTATTTCGCAGCTAGTCGTTAAAATTAAATAAATGGAGTTTGGGCATTTGAAGCCAGACGTTTTCCCATATTTTCCCTAATTGTACAATGTACTTACTCTGTCATCAGAAACACGAAATTCCTTGGTTATTATCATAGCACGAAGAATAACAGCTAGATGTTTCCAATTGAATTCTACTGTCTATATTTACTGATTTCTTTTATGCCTTACTCATTGTGGTGGCCAAATTTGGCCGGCACGCTCTAATACACGTGACGGTCGAATATCAGGTTTGCCTCACAATTTATTTGGAAATATTGTCAATACTTCCGGTTCATTCGTTATGATTTCGACTATTTTCATGTCTCTATATTGTAAAGATTTCTTGAAGTTACTGAAATGTTTGTGGTTTTATGCCTGTAGCCGATTTCATTCAGCATATATTCCAGGTCTCATGTTGAAATTACCATCAGATTTACAGTTTTTTTCAGTTTTAGCATATTCCATCAAAGACAAAATAGAAAGTATACAAATAATGCAATTAATAATTTTAACATAAAATATGCAACATAATTTGGAACACAAAATGCAACGAATCATTATATCTTCCAATTTTGTCGAAACGGCTTGGTAGTCCCATTACATTTATTTTTGTTAACAGTGCCCGTCAAATTTTTGAACGCCGCGCTAATTTTATTAAAAATTTATGCATATTATGTTATGTCCACCTATTTTTGATGGTCCACGTACTTGTATGTCTTCCGTGTTTATTATTAGCGTATCGTCTAGACGAGCCTTAATTATGCCTAATTCTGCAGTTAAATTATTCATTTGAGAAGTCAATGCCTGAATCCACGTTTCCAACCCATCAGAAGAAATATTAAATGTACCACAAATGCTTTATTTTTACTCAGTTATATATAAAATTTTGCTCGCACAACGAGCATCGATTTAATAAAACAAATTTACACATTAATTAATTTATGTTCACTTCAGCTCGAAGTCTGCTTTTCTCATTGGGCTGACTGCTCCATTCTTATACGGGCGCTTCTGCGAGGAATTTCTGTTGAAATAATGTCTGCCCTAGATAAGACCCTTTGTTCATTATTTGTCTTAAAGGTGGCCATTGCCACATTAGAACACGAAAAATGCCGCCTATCTATAATTTATTAACCAGCTAATTCAGAAATATGTATCCATATACCTCTAGTTGCCATCGTATTGTACTTGACGTATTCGAGTGTGTGTCTATTCGTATATAAATATACACAAATAAATATACTAAATTATTTTTTCAAATTTGATTACAGATTGCAAGTATGTATTAGGTTTTGCGAACCTAGTAACAAATTAGTTCAGTTGTGACCAGAAGGATAAACCAAAGGCAGCATGAACGGAAAGTATAATCTCATGCACATTCGTTTCGTGCTTACTGGCGACTCATCAGTAGGAGCCGGTATTACGCCCTTTAACCACTATATATTTGGTAGAAGAATGTGGAATAATAATATGACGGTACAATCTCCTAGACGAATGTGTAAACTTGTAATAGTGAAGCTAACATTATCTAAAGTCAACGACAATGCGACTTCAATGCTAACTCACACTATATAATATATATACCGAGTCTGCAAAGGATACTAATACTATGGCTATTGTGTTATTAACTGATACCTTTTCAAAACGAGTACTGATACTAACACTATGATTTCCGAGTCGGTACATTGTACCGTCCTATTATTCCACATTCTTCTACCAAATATATAGTGGTTAAAGGGCGTAATACCGGCTCCTACTGATGAGTCGCCAGTAAGCACGAAACGAATGTGCATGAGTTTATACTTTCCGTTCATGCTGCCTTTGGTTTATCCTTCTGGTCACAACTGAACTAATTTTTTACTAGGTTCGCAAAACCTAATACATACTTGCATATACATTAGTTCTTCGCAACAAAACAGTATTTAACTGTAATATATTGATTACAGATTGCCAGCTTCAAATTTTCCAATGCCAAGTTTTGCGTACGCGGGTAGTAGCTTTGCACGGACAGTTTCACAAAGATCCGATTGATCACAATTTCAAATTTCGTTTTGCCTTCGATCGGGCTGAGTTTGTATTCGTCCTAATGGAAATGCCAGTAAACAAAGATGTGATAGAACCGTATTTCCAATTGGACGAATACAAACTCAGCCCGATCGAAGACAAAACGAAATTGGAAGTTGTGATCAATCGGATCTTTGTGAAACTGTCCGTGCAAAGCTACTACCCGCGTACGCAAAACGCGGCATTGGAAAATATACTGAATTTTATGCGTACACGAAATCAAAAATGTTTGTACAGTCACCAAATTATGCTTGAAACTAATTAAAAAAAACAAATAAGCATATACGAATTTTAAAAGCTCAGTATAACTTTAGAATCACACGCGAAAGGTCAAAGTTAGAACAGAAAAGCGAAGTATTCCGACGATATTCTTAAGACAAAAGGGTTATTCATAGGATCATATTATTATAGAAAGTTGAAAATGGTGGTTATTGATTGCGAATTATTGATTCTTAAAAGCTTGCCAGAAATCGATTTGAATTATCGTAAGCAAAAGCAAAAAAAATTAAAGAATGGAGTCATGGAATATGCAAAACCTAATTTGTTGTTTTTATCAGTGTTTATTTCAAATCGATAAATTAGTCTTAATTAGGTTGGTAAACCTCAAATATACACAGTAACCAATATCTAACCAATCGCAAAATCTAAAGGCATCACCGTAAAGCTCACGTGTTTCGACCATCGATTCACTTCCTAATGGCACAACCGCAAACTTACTAATGCAAATCATAGCGCAATATATATATATATATATATATATATATATATATATATATATATAAGAACAAAACAACGTACTCCATGGAATAACATTTATTAATAAATCTTATTTCTACCAGTATTTACAGCCATTGTTCTGGATTCGTTAGTATATTCGTTCATCCAATCCCACTGTACATTTGTTGTAACCAATCTCCTCTTCCTGGTAGAAATAAGATTTATTAATAAATGTTATTCCATGGAGTACGTTGTTTTGTTCTTATATTTTAAAAAAACAAAGGCTAACATAACGAAGAGGAGATTGGTTACGACAAATGTACAGTGGGATTGGATGAACGAATATACTAACGAATCCAGAACAATGGCTGTAGATACTGGTAGAAATAAGATTTATTAATAAATGTTATTCCGTGGAGTACGTTGTTTTGTTCTTATATTTTAAAAAATGGTGAAAATAGAAACGATCAATATGTATATATATATATATATATATATATATATATATATATATATATATATATATTCATTGTACCTTTCCTGTGTGCAAAAACAAAAAGAAATTTTATCAGATATAAGAAACATTTCTTTCGCATTGTCTTCTCAAATATCTACTAATGAACATATCTTTATATATAAATTGGAAAGCAAAACAAGATAGAAATATTTGAACATAGAGAGAGTGTGAAAAATAGAAACCAATCAAATTGCGTGCGTCACATCCAGTTCAAGCTCAATGCTTGTACGTGCTTCTTCTGCTTACATAAATCCGGCTGCAATTTGTTTATCCATAAGGCTTCGTATGTGGCTAACCTCCTTTTGTTTTGCATTTAATAATTACCTTAGATTCCGGTGCCAGATCACACTCTACGCAAACTTATTTTGCGCTGTTAAAGGAAAGAGCGTAGTTATAATGGACAAATCTGACCACGTACAAAAGATGGAAAACGTGTTAAAGGACAATACAAAATTCACATGTCTAGACGATAAATCGGTTGAAATAGACAAAGTGGAGCGCAAAGTAATAAATGAAATTAAGATTTTGACAGATGCCGGTTTTATTGATGAGGCCACTGCACAGAAGCTCAAGCCAGTTTGATCATCTACACCAATAATGTACGGATTACCAAAAACACACAAAAGAGGTTGTCCTATGAAGCCAATTTTATCAATGGTAAATTCTCCGTTTCATGCACTAGCTAAATGGCTAGTTCGTTTACTTGAACCATTACGCAAACTACTAGGTAATCATTCGGTTGCCGATTCGTTTGAGTTTGTAAACAAAATTCAAGATATAAATGTTAAAAACAAGATTATGGTATCTTTTGATGTTACGTCTCTGTTTACAAATGTTCCAATTGATGAAACCATTGACATTATAGTCAAAGCGGTAGAACACGATATATTACCATCGCCGGTGCCAGGTCAAACTCTACGCAAGCTTATCTTATTATGCACGAAAGACGTACGATTTCGTTTTAATGGAAACATCTACAAACAGACTGATGGTGTCGCAATGGGAAGCCCCTTATCTCCAGTGTTGGCTGAGATTTTTCTAGGGCACCTAGAAAATACATCATTAAAGAGTGACATAAGTAAATGTGCTCAATATATACGGTACGTGGATGATATATTTCTTGTACTTAAGAACAGGTCGCAATCACGAACATTGCTTCAAAGTTTCAACAAAGCACATAAGAATATCGGTTTCACGTCAGAGCACGAGAAAGATGACTGTCTGCCTTTCCTAGATGTACTATTAAAGAAAGAAACTAATGGTAAATTAAACAGAACAATTTACCATAAACCAACATGGTCTGCACAGTATTTGCATTACAGCAGTTTTGTGCCATTTCAATATAAATTATCAACAGTTCGTGGTTGCTTTTCAAAAATTGACAGGTTGGTTAGTCAAGATTCTAAAGAAAATGAATATAATAAAGCAATTAACGATTTAACGTCAAATGGCTATCCCAGACCACTAATTGAATCAATTATTAAAAGGGAATTAAACAGAAACAGACGTATTATGGGCCAGAAAAGAAAACCGTCTACCTAAACATCCCATTAAAGGGGGATGCAGTTTCCCGAATGGCACAAAAGAAAGTTGAAGCAGCATTGACACGCACATTTAATGCAGCCAAACTACGAGTGTTATTTAGGGTAACACACTTGCCTTTACCAGCAATCAAAGAGAAACAGCCGTTAATGTCGATATCAAATATTATTTACCAATATACATGCGCAAGTTGTCGATCAACTTACGTAGGCTGATCGACCAGACGGTTAATTACTCGAATGAGAGAACATTGCAACTTAAACGCCTGTTTTAAATCAAATGGTGAATACACGTCTGCTATTGCGCAACACATCATCGAAACAACGCACGTATGTTCTCCAGACGTAGCATTCAAAGTAATTACTAAATGCAGAAACAAAAGGGAGCTAGCCACATACGAAGCCTTATGGATAAACAAATTGCAGCCGGATTTATGTAAGCAGAAGAAGCACGTACAAGCATTGAGCTTGAACTGGATGTGACGCACGCAATTTGATTGGTTTCTGTTTTTCACACTCTCTCTATGTTCACATATTTCTATCTTTTTTGCTTTCCAATTTATATATAAAGATATGTTCATTAGTAGATATTTGAGAAGACAATGCGAAAGAAATGTTTCTTACATCTGATAAAAAAAATTTTTGTTTACGCACACAGGAAAGATACAATGAATTTTTTTAAAGCTCGCATTTCAAAAGATAGATATATATATATATATATATATATATATATATATATATATATATATATATATATATATATATATGCTTGATCCTCGTTAATCAGTCTGCTAACGTTTATTCATGATGACCAGAGGAGGTTGAGTCGCGTCAGCACGTGCGACAGACAGCAGTTTTCTATGTTGTAAAGCGGATTTTTCTTTAATTAGATTACATTTTAAAAACCCGCAATTTTGGCTTACGAATTTATTATCGCCATCTGCGCGATCAACACTTTTATCGGACCAATATATTATAAATAATAATAGGTATTAAATTGATAATAAGCTAAAACTAGAAGGTAAATTTATAAAGGCAACATAAAATATTTTTTCCATTTTTTGCAGTCCATTTTGTGCAATGATCTTAAATTAACAACAATTGATTGCGCGAGGGTTTGGTAAAAATTCTTTAAATCAAGTTTGCGAGGTTGAAGTAAACACCAATCCTATTGTATTTAACTATTCGTTTGACAACATAGCAAAATTACCACCAGTCGCACGCACTGACGCGTTTCGACCTTGCATGATCATCATCAGAGTACGACGGCAAAGAGTTGTTACCAACACTCGCGCAATCAATTATTGTTAACTTGTATTGCCTATATTTGTGTGTGTGGCGAAAGCTACAAACAGCTTATTTTCGTGAATGCTTATAAATTGTGCAGCCGAAATTTTCAGTCACGTACAATGTATACGAGATTGCTAGATGTGGGAGCCGCATATCTAAATTTGATTTTAATCTATATTCAATGCGGCTTGACCCTCGATAGTCAGTTTTCCGTCGTACTCTGATGATGATCATGGAAGGTCGAAACGCGTCAATGCCTGCGATTAACAGTAGTTTGCTACGTTGTCCGACGACTGGTTAAATACAATGGGATTGACGTTTACTTCAAGCTCCCAAACTTGATTTAAAAAACTTATAACCACACCCACGCAATCAATGATTCATTGATTGTATTGTCTATATATATATATATATATATATATATATATATATATATATATATATATATATTTGTGTGTGTGGCGAAAGCTAAAAACAGCTAATGTTCGTGACTGCATATAAATTGTGCAGCCGACATTTCCAATCACGTACAATGTATGCAAGACTACTGGAGGTGAGAGCCGCATATCTAATTTTAATTTCCATATATATGCATTACGGTTTGATCCTCGCTAGTCAGTTTGCCGTCGTACTCTGATGATGATCATGGAAGGTTGAAACGCGTCAGTGTGTTGCGGCTGGCGATAGTTTTGTTATGTTGTTCGACAACTGGCTAAATACAATGGAATTGGTGTTTATTTCAATCTCGTAAACTTGATTTAAATAAATGATCTTAAGTGTTAATTAAAATTTGAATAGCTTTGAATAAAATGATTAGTGTTGTTAATCAAAGTATGATAAATGAAAATTAATGTTATTAAAAAAGCCAATGATTATTCATTTCATAAATTTTATTAATTCATGTTATAATGAACAACAACGAGCCGAATGAAAAGGATTACAGCTGTTCACTAAAATTACACCAAAATTATTTACGTCAGTTATGTGCACGATATATGTGCACCAATCTCTTATTTATATCCAAGAGTTTTGTATAAAAAGTTATGCGACCGGTGTTAATTATTTATCTGCAAATCAAATCTAACTGGTAATTTACACTACTCGCAAGATCTGGTATTGTCTAATGGAATTTTTATAGATGATGACAAATCCCGAATCATTTAAAATATGAATTAAAAAATTGTCAGATTACTAAATGTTTTTTGTTCCTTGTACAGCACTGCCATCATTCAATTTGATTCTGCAATTTGCTTATGTGGGACAATTGATAGCACTCGTAGGTCGGTAAATCTGGAAAAAATGGAAAATCTGGCCCCAAGGTCATATTCCGACAAGCAGCTGATGAACGGCTTCAGAGTGATGGGACAAGTGAGTACCCGTCAATCAATGCCAAACACAATCTGTGAATCTGGAAATTTAAAGGAATCAAGAATTTACCGGCCTACGAGTGCTATCAATTATCCCGAACAGACGGATAGCGGAATAAAATTGTCATATGACGTTGTTTTTTAGCTGTTTGTCTACCAAAATTATCGTATGCTCATATCCAACCAGTCGTCTGAAAGGATTACCAGGCAATGCCCGAGAAAGAAGACAGATATGGAGGAGGAAATAATATTAGTTTAACATGTTCCATTAATGCAAAAACCGTTCTGGAAAAATATTTTGTTATAAATTTGAGTAAACTTAATTTGAACTAAGCACCTTGACTTGAACTTAATGCTAATCCTATTTATTACCGATCTTTCAGTACATTGAAACACATGTAATAAACATGGGTTAACAACGCCTGCCATTTAAACACTAGTGTTCCGCTGAATTAGTGTAGATATTTACACATACAAGTGTCTTGTCATAAGTCAGATAATGGCATGTTCTGTTCAGATTACTGATATTGCAAATGAAAATTTCCTACAAATAGAGTGCACGTCTAACCATTTGGCATTTTCCGCCATCCACTGGAAGCAAAGTGAACAGTCTACTAACGTTACATTCTGACACAATTCGACGATCAAATCATTGGACATTCATTAGCTAGAAGCAACGGCGATGTAATATCGAAAAACGATCCGATAGTTAAGATAGTTTCACAATTTTTCGTTTAGAAAACTGTTAACAATAAAATCAAGTAAAGTCATTGATGAAATCTATCGTTTCAGCATATATATATATATATATATATATATATATATATATATATATATTACTGTTAAGAATCCAAAAATCTTATAATATACACTATATAACTTCGTCAACGACCAAACTAAGGCAACTGCTCGAGTTGTAATTTACGACAAAAGATTAAATATGGATCCAAATGATTAAAATTTATGAAATTAGCTCTTAGCAACTTCCTTGCTTGACACTATTGCATAGTGCTCTATGGAAATATTTTATGAAGTTTTAATTTTAAATGAACATTTATCACGATAAACATCATTCTTTCGTGAACAAAAGCCTACGTCATGTCGATTAAAACTCTGTGATGCTGTCCAATTGTTTTTTACATATATATTAATCTGACCTACCCGTGAAGAAACTTAGAATTGATTGAGTAACGTTCTCTAAATTATCCAAGCGGTGGTTTCTAATTGTGGATTAGTTGTCGCGCATCTCGTAACAGCGTGGTTTAAATAGGACTAGAAGGATAAACCAAAGTCAGCATGACCAAAACGTATAATCTAATGTACAAATACGTTTCGTGCTTATTGTCGATTCGTCAGTAGGCGCCGGTACGTCGCCCTATACCCACTATATATTTGATCAAGTAATGTGGAAAAAAATGAATTTTTACAGAAAATTATCGATAAAATTTACTATGGTCCGACGGTTGTCATATGGAACATTACTAAGCCTCTGAACTATAAAAATATAATTAGTCATTTATATGAAAATAGGTATTAGAAAACAGATTTCCAATAGAGTATGTGGTTCCAAAGAAGAAGAAGCGGTTGAATTTGTATAAAACTTTGCTTTTAATGACATCAATATTGGCAATATTTACTTGATTATAATTATTGATCTTTTATCTAGACACGTCTAATTTATCGAATAATTCATTTATGAATTATCCTCTGCTCATGAAATATTTAAATCTTATAAAATATATTTGAGTTGGCATTTGTTAATTGCAGATAAGTCATATATTATATTATAAAAGGGATTGGAGTTGTTCTCAATTGTATAAACTTGATTTAAATATATATGAACCGTTACGTTTTTTCAACTTAATGTGGGTTCTTAAGTTTGGTTACCCAGATTTCAACTATGAATTTGCTAAATAAATTTGTTTCTGCTGGAGAATCTGGTGGTGGAACAAATTATGGTTCCAAAATATCACATATAGGAAGCATATTGACAAACGAAACAATATAATACTAAACATATTCTATTAAGCGCCTGGCCGAACGTACGTAAATATGTGCCATTGATGCCACTCGATGTAAAACAATCTGGTCTTCACTTTCACTTCTATAAATCGTTTTTATGCAAAATTCCTGAGATTTGCGGAGTCGCATTCTCGAGAACAATATTATAGATGTTTGAATAAAGGACATTTGGCAGAATGAACATTAAACAACAATTGATTGCGCGGATGGTGGTAACAATTCTGCAAATCAGGTTTGCGAGTTTGAAGTAAACACCAATCCCATTGTATTTAACCAGTCGTCGAACAACATGACTGACGGTAGTTTTGATATTTTGTTCGACGACTGGTTAAATACAATGTGTTTGAAGTTTACTTCAAGATAACAAACTTGATTTAAAGAGTGAAATTTAAGTTGTATCAAAGCAGACGTATTGCTTGAAACATATATGTGCATTTCAATTAAACTTAAAAAATACACTCTAATTTAAAAATGACCTTTTTTGAATCAAAAATACATTTATATTCATATATTGTATGATTTTTCATAGAATCAGCTTTATATTAATCTAACGGTAATTTGAAGTGTTTTCCATTGCAAAATTTGTGAGTTTCTTTTAAAAAAATATGAAGTTTATATCTTTGATAGAAAATAAGTTGTTCGAAAATTTTAAGCGCTATTCTCATGGGTAAAGATAAATAGATATATTTAACCACGACAAATATTTCTCGAGTTTACTCCTTGTTGTTTAAAAAATAAACAAATTTGCATAATTTTAAAAGGCAAAGCAAGCAGATATTTCAAACGAATATAGCGAAAAAACGTTGAAAGTCATAGAGTATGTGTAAATTGCGATGTTCGATGAAATACTCCCACAGCATCACACTTAATAGTCTCAAATTTGGACATGCTTTTTTGTTGAAATAATTCCAGTTTCAGCTTAATAATTTATAAAAATTTATTGATCGTGAGCTCGTTTTAGATTACTATTAGTGAATATCTTAAATAATGTTTAAATAATAATTGATTTTGCGTGAGTGGTTAAATGTATTTAAATCAAGTTTGTAAGTTGATATTAATAACAATAATATATCTATATATATATATATATATATATATATATATATATATATATATATATATATATATATATATATATATATATATATATGATTGTATAAGGATGATTAGTATTCACGAAATAAATGGCCTTTATCCTTTTGTTATTTATGTGTTCTTTCTTCCTAATTAGAACTACTATATATATATATATATATATATATATATATATATATATATATATATATATATATAAACGAATATTGCACAAAGACAATTCATCCAGTATATCTGATTTTATTATTGGAAATTCGTCTATTACTGTACTGAGTATTGTCGCGGACAGGGCTCAAACCGGGTAACCATCAACCACGCCACCCTATCTCGTTCTACAGAAAATACTAACTTAGGCTTTTTCTTAGTTTATTCTTCAAGTGGAGACTTTAATGCATCTTTTTCGACCTAAAGTTCCAACTAGCCACGCCTAATATTCCATTGGAGGCCAGACGTCACGCTACCAGAGAATTGGTATTCAATCAAATATTTATACATTGAAACAATCATTTATGGTACGTGTGGTCCTAAAATAAATATCTAGTGAACATACGTTGTAATGCTAGACATGAAATCACCTTTTAATTTAAAATACGCATTAAAATTGTACTGTTCTCATAATATGATTATTAACTCTAGTATTTATCGCCAACGCTAGGTAATTGGAGTTTAAGGATGTACATCAATAAAAAGGAGTGAGGATGTCATTTATGGCTGGTTTTATTTTTTGGATGGTAAAGTTCAATATATGACATTGGATGAAGTAAATTTTCACAACATTAAATGTGATAGTTAGAGATATCTCTATTTTCATCAGTATTACTGAGAAACTAGAATCGTTCTTTAATAGCATGTTAAAATAAATCACCTCAATTTATGTTCCTAAATATTTTTGGATTTATTTCTATTAAGTTTCAATACTTTGACAGTAATTACGTGGGAAACGCGAAGAACGTGTTTCTCGTATTTAACAGAATATTTAATCCTTGTTAATTTGCATGAAATTATGAATATATTAATGATTTTTATTATTCCGGCAGTGAAATTTTCTTTATTTCTGATATCACATTACCAATTGAGATATAGAGTGAACTCGTATATGGCCAGTTTATGCCAATATCGATAAGTTTTCAAGTCCGCACAACAACCTAAATTTGCTTTAAGCGAGGCAAAGAATATTCGCCCTGTTATCACGATGCAAAAATAAATAGTTTTGGTGAATATTTTACCATATTGTTATAATACATGTACGCACAAAGACAGGTCATCAAATTCTGTCCACAATAAGTCTATGTGTATATGTGTGTGCACGAATGAACGTAGCAGTGCACGTTTGTGGAAAACCTCTGGGGAAATTTCCAAAGCTCGAAGTGAACATTAAGTTAGTTATAATTAAGTTTTCATACGGTTTTTAATCAAGTTTTGTTGTAACTTGAGTTGCCAAAGCGTATGAAATATTTCCTTCGAGAAAATTTTTTTAAATTGTGAGAAATTTCAGTGACAAATCTTTGACAAAGTCATCTATATATATATATATATATATATATATATATATATATATATATATATATTGAAAAATATGTGCTGGTGTTTAAACCAGAGAAATTAACGATAATTTGTATATAAAAATATACAATAGGTATAAATTTATATTATTTATTTATTTATGGAGCCATCATCGCGGAAAGCAATACAAAAGGGATTAGTAACTAATGCCTTACTGTAATTTAAGCATCATAAAAGAAAATTAAAAGAAACCGGAAAAATTAATTTAAAAAAAAGTATCAAAAACACTAAAATAATATTTAAGATTAACAAAAACATCAAAGGCGATATGAATAGAAGGATCTTGTTATTATACGTATATTTACTAAAATAACATACAGAAATAGACAAAGTTTACCTCTATCCAAAACCACTAGAGCCAAGTTAGATTTAAGGCAAGGCGACACCGTTAACATAGCTTCCTTTCATTCTTCAATATATTGCTTCATAGGCTCTACCAAACCTCGCTTCTAACATTGCTCACCCAAGAAAATTGCGTTAAGATGATGATTCTATCATAACTTGTATACAATAACGCCAAAGAGCTCGATTCAATGCAATATCGCGCTGCGTTTCCAGCGAAGAAATTTGATGCGGACTTGGATTGCATTCTGGCAGACGAGCGGGTCCTATACCATGAAGTCTGATTATTGTTGTCTTTAGTTGTTTGTATCATGTCAAAATCTAACCACATTGCTTATTACGCAAATCTGGCGCTGGCTGATAGAATAAGGCCACACTTGTTAATCGAATTGAAGTCAAACGTAAAATGTAACTGAGCCAGTGCAACTAAAAGAGTTGCATTTTTTGTCCAACGGGGATACCTACTTGACTAATGAAAAATCAATATTGCTTATTCGTTGGTGTTAACCTAAATGTACTACGCTTCTTGAACAACTGTGGTCGAATGCACTATTATGAGCCGAGAATCTCTATAGATTTTTTCGAGATCTAGCAAAAAGTTATTAATAAAATTCTTCATTGCTAACGCGCCCAACATAAAAATCCATATCACTCATAACCGAAGCAATATCTGACTTTCTCTTTCTACCAATTAAATGAATTAGGTTGGAATAGAAAGCGTCCTTGCCTTCATCTACACTGCAAACAGTGGATGTATATGCAGATAAAACGAAAAAGAGACGATAAGTATTGTTTGTGGCATTGATTCAATTGGATGTCATTAAGTGTGCCGCACAAGGTCGGCTGTTTACCCGGGATCCATTTCAATTAAACAAGCTTAAGCTCGTGAGCATTTTCCGGCTAAAAGAAATTCCGTGGAGCCACGGGTTCGAAGCCAATAACGCATATATAGGAATCGTGCATCCAGTTCTCTAATGCCCGTAGGAAACTGCTATCTTGTTTCAGATACGTAAAATATAACGAGGTATAATTTATGCAGCATACTTGCTAAAGCTTAGTGTTGCCTAGCCTTTTTAAGTTTTCCAAATTAAATGCGCTAGTGCTAAAACGTAACTTATGTAGATTCCCTTTGGTCAATACCATCTGAGAAGCCATGGGGCACTTTTCAGAATCGAAAAGCTTGGAAGCAGAATATCCATGATTATATCCTGAAGCGAATTTGATATCCTTCTCGTAATACCAATAATGGTAATAATAATAATAATACAATAATAATAATAATAATAACAATAATAATAACAATAATAATAATAATAATAATAATAATAATTTGTAGTTCACTGCAGTAATTTATTGTAAAAATAACGCTTCGCTAAATGACTCTGAGGAAATTAATATTGTCAAGCCCGGAACATGCAGTATACATACCATGGAACCCAAAATCTCAATAAGAGTGAATAGCAAAGTCAAAATTTACGAGAATATGCACATAGAAAGTTTCAAAAATAGAATATTATTTAAAAACAAAGCATTGCTTTATGTAATCGGCGGTAACATCAAATGTTCAAAATAAATTGATTTATTTTTATATGACGAGTTAATAAATCTCCACCAGGTTAATTGACCTCCACACATAGGTTTACTTTATTTATTTTCGATATTTGGCAATCCGATATTGGACCATATTCATAGAATCTAAAAGAGCGTTATTATTAGCAGTGGAATATAAAAGAGGCAGATTCGAGAACGAAAGGGTGCCTGCAGTAGTCTGATTTCACTTATGCATCTTGCGCGACTAATCAGCAAACGCGACGTGCGATGCAGTATCAATTCATTACAGTTCGTGTAGTTCATGTTTAAATGTTGTCTGTAAAATAAAAATGGCTCACCCACTTGAAGTGGGCATGGTTGATATTCAGAGTTTTCTTTCCTAAGATAGTCTCCCAGTCAAGGCTGATTGAGTACAATCTGCCCAAGTGCCAGGAGCCAAAATTATCCTTCAGCGGCCGAAACTTGCCTCTTGCATCTGGCGCATTTGCTCCCATCCCAACATTACTCATTTAAAATTAGCTTTTACTGTCAAGTTAAAACAAACTCGATGTTACACATGAATCGGGTAGATGGTTTTATTCAATTAGACCTGGCAAGTTTCATGTAACTTTTACCGATTTGACTAAATGTTTTCCGTTAGTCGAGAAGCCGTAAATATTTATGGCTACAGGTTATATATATATATATATATATATATATATATATATATATATATATATATATATATGTGTGTGTGTGTGTTACATAAATAAAATGAAATAAGGTGTTATAGCGGAATATAAGTACAAGCTTTGTTGGTAAAAATTATGGAAGAAAGCAAGTGAAATTTATTTATAACAGGTTTAGTTCTTAGTGTGCACACATTCGTAGTTGTCAGAAATTCTATGGTCGGGATACGGAAGCAAAGCATTAGGTTCAATATAATGCAGTTCATCCATAGCACCATCGAAATCGTGAGTGTCATGCAATTTCAATATATATATATATATATATATATATATATATATATATATATATTACAACGTACGTTTTAGGTTGGCCTTTTCTTAAGGTATATTTGCTACTCATGACATTTGACATGAAACCAACTTCATCTGCGGTCTGTCAATATAAGACAGACACTATGCCACGTTGGAAAGTGGGCTCTTTAAGTGACGCAGTAGAATTTATTTCTAAGTAAATAAATAAATAAATATATGAATATATATATATATATATATATATATATATATATATATATATATATATATATATATATATATATATAACGTACGTTTTAGGTTGGCCTTTTCTTAAGGTATATTCTGTTACTCATGACATTTGACATGAAACTTCAACCTCCATCTGCGGTCTGTCATTATAAGACAGACACCATGCCACGTTGGAAAGTGGGCTCCTTTTAAGTGACGCAGTAGAATTTAGTTCTAAGTAAATAAATAAAATGAATAAATATGAATATATATATATATATATATATATATATATATATAATATATTGTTGATGTAGACATAACATTGAATGTGAAGACAAATGCAATTCATAAACCTGACTGGTTTTTTTTCCTCACAGGTACCTACTAGTAGTTGTCAAAATTTCCATGATTTGATTTGAAACTAGATATATATATATATATATATATATATATATGTATATATATATATATATATATATATATATATATACATGACATTTTTGTCAGTCATCCTCTTGACCTTATATGGTCCTTTGTAAAATGGTGTCAGGCAGTTCTTCCTATTTTCATTAGTTACATAAACATGCGAAGCCGATCTTAGATCAGAGGACACATAGCACTTGATTTTTGCTTTTCTAGTCTTGGTCGGAGCCAAACGATACATCTTATCTCTCAGTGCTCCTAAAAACCAATCTATATAGTTAGAAGCCCAATCAAGACTACTTGGAGTTTCTGTTGGAAGATCTCAAGGCAACCTTATTGGTTCTTTATATACCAATTCTGCTTTTGAATTTCCTAAATGTGCCCTATACCTGTTGCGCTTGGCAAGTAATACTATTGAAAGATCGTGTATCCAGCTTGTTCCACTAGTACACCTTAATGCAGCCTTCTGTTCAAGATGCAGCCTTTCTACCATCTCATTCGCTCGTGGATTGTATGCGCTAGTATTCAATACATTTGTTCCCCTGATACTAAGAGATTTTACGAAAAGCTCTGACATAAATTGACTACCGCGATCATTAGTGACTCTTTCCGGAACACCATAACGCGATATCCAATTATGTAGGAACGCAAACAAGACTTCTTGCGCTGTCATATCTTTCAAAATCGCTACTTCAAATTGGCGACTAAAACGATCTACCATTGTTAACAAATATTTTTGGCCATTGACTTCAGGCATTTCGACAATGTCTATGTGTACGTGTCTGAACCGTCCAATTGGTATCCAAATATTCTGTATCGCGGTTCTGGTATGTCTCCACACCTTACACGTTTGTCTCTTAGCACAGGCTCTTACTCATACCCGTATGTCTTTAGACATGTGCGGCCATACGTATCTGACGTCGAGTAATCGAATAGTGGCTTTTATGGATGGTTGTCCCATATCGTGTAATTGTTGGATACTTTTGGCACGTAACTCCAACGGCACATAATGTCGTGGTTGATTTCTGGACGTTTCGCGTAACAACCACTTTCCACTCAGGAGCTTGCGAACATAACCTGATCTCTTGGACAAGACCAACGAAAATGGATCTAATCCTTGCGCTTCCTAGATTTGATTTACTAAATTGATCGGAGAATCATCTAGATTCTTCAATGGACCTTGATATATCAGCTCGACATCGGCTTCATTTGATTTGCTAAGTGCATCGGCTACCACATTCTCTTTACCAGCAATATGAGACACAGTGAAATCGAACTCTGCTAACCGAGTAATTTGGGAATTCACCCTGCGAGAGTAATTAAGCCTCGCTGTTTTAACAAGTATGCTAATCAACGGCTTATTATCGGTCAATAAATTGAACTGATGACCGTCTAAATAATGCTCAAAATGTAGCTCTGTGGCTTTAACAGCTAGAAGCTCTTTACCAAACGTATCATAACGTTTTTCTCGATCGTTATGCTTGCGGCTATAAAACCCAATCGGTCTTACTATATCTTTGTCTCTTTGCTGAAGCACTGCCATTATTGCAACATCTAAGGCATCTGTGATTAGCTTGAATGGCTTCTCCCAATCTACAGGTGCTAGTGTGGTTTTGTCACTTAGCATTTCTTTGGCCTACTGGAATATTTCTCGGTCTTCTTGACTCAAGTTTATAGGCTAAGACTTCTTGATCGTGCTCTTTTCACGTGTTAGATGGCGTGTTAACGATCCTAGAATTCCGGCTAGACCTGGAATGAATCGTCGATAATAGCTGGTCATGCCAAAAAACTTTCGCAACTGGCGCACGATCCGGGGCTCCTTTACGTCCTTGATAGCTTGGATATTATCTTCCAAAGGTTTAATTCCGTCTTTGGAAAGTACATGTCCAATATACTTAACTGAAGAGCATCCAATGTTATATACATATATATTTATGGAAATAGTTTAGAATAGGATAAAACTTGCCATATTATTTATCTTGTATTATATTATATTTCAAATAGGATTAATGTTGTATGTAATACTTAAGAGTTAATGTTTTGGGCGATGGGACGTTGCTCAATTTCGACATTATTGTTGCTTAGAGCATGACCATTTTATAAAATATAGGCATGTAACATTCTAACCTTAGATGAGGAACTTACAAATAGCATCCATTTTCCCTTATAATCCAGTGTATTTACGTATATAAATATGTCAATTTATTCAGAAACTATGAACTAGTTTGGAAAATTAAAAATATTAATTTAATTTGATGATTCTTAAATGTATATTCTTTATTATTAATGCTTTTGTATGAAATTTGCTGTAGTTTATTGTTATAAGAAACTGAACTACCTTATATTATAAATAAAATGTTCAAGTCATTAATATTAGGAAATAAAATAGAATTAAAATCGAAGATGTCAAATATGAAATAGTCAATGGACACTAATGCACGGATGTTCTATTTGGTAATACATCGCGATTTTATAAAAGGTAAAATTTTAAGTGGTACTCTGATTTTCGATTCATATGAAATCAGTTAATTCAATTTTACTTTTAATGGTAATTAACAATCATGATGTTAAACCTGACTAAACGTCCGCATAAGTTATTATTTAAAATGTTAGTGCATGCAGCAGGACATAGGTCACTGCATTATTCTTTTTAAATATTTTCATAATGCAAAGAGATTTGTTTCTTAATAACTACTGGCGCATTTGAGTATGGGGTGCTACGCACCTAGTAACAAATTATTTAAAATATAACCAGAAGGATCAAACAAAGACAGCACGAACGGAAAGTATATTCTCATGCACATTCATCGTGTGCTTACTTGCGATTCATCTGTAGGAGCCGGTATTACGCCTTTTACCCCCTCCATATTTAGGTGAGGAAGTTGGAGAAATAGGACGGTACAATCTCTTATACGAATGTGTAATGCATTGCGCCCTTTACACACTATATATATTAGTGTGAGAAATTTCCCCATATTGTCCTGATTACTGCGAAATGTGATAACTGTGATTGATCAAGGCCAGAGTGTGAAGTGGAGTAACAAGTATTCAGAAATAGTATTATTTCTTAATTTTGTTGAACTTTAGCATACATTGAAATCCATCGTGTTGGTACCATTTACCGACTTGGCAAACTTAGTACCATGTAAACTTTCGGAAACAATAATGTTGGTATCAGTTACTGACACAATAGGCATGGTGTTGGAACACTTTAATTGCTTGGTATGTTTTTTGTATATAGTGAGTTGGCTTTAAAGTCGCATTGGTGAAAACTTTATATGAAGTTAGCTTTACTGCTTCAGTTTTACACATTTGTATAAGAGATTGTAGCGTACAATTTTCTCACATTTCTCACATAAATATAGAGTAGGTAAATGACATAAAACCGGCTCCTACTGATGAGTCACCAGTAAGCACAAAACGAATGTGCACGAGATTATACTTTCAGTTCATACTGACTTTGGTTTATCCTTCTGGTCATAATTGAACTAATTTGTTACTAGATGGCAGCACCTCATATGCAATTCCATGTATATTAGTTCACTGCCACAAACAATATCTAAATATTACATTTTTAACTGAATGATGTCATAATTACCGCGAAATGTGATAACTGATATCGATCAAATCCAGAGTGTATGTATTTGCTGGAGTAAGAGGTGTTCAGAATTAGATGTAATTATCAATTGTGGGATACATTGAAATCCATCGTGTTCGTACCATGTACCGACTCGGCAACCATTGTGTTACTACTATGTACCTTTTCGGTACCATAATGTTGTTATCAGGTGCTGACACAATAGCCATAGTGTTTGCACCCTTTAAAGACTCGGTAAATATATTATGCTTAGTGAGTTAGCTTTGAAGTTCCATTGTCCAAAACTTTAAATGAAGTTACCCTCACTACTGCAGGTGTACTCATTCGTATAAGAAATTTTAGTGTCCTATTTCCCCACATTCCTCACCAAAATATATCGTATGTAAAGGGCGTGATATCGGTTCAAAGTAATGAGTCGCCAGTGAGCACGAAACGTATGTGAATGAGATTATACTTTTAATTCATTCTGTCTTTGGTTTATCTTTCTGATCATATTGGAACTATATAATTAAACGAACATTGGTTGCGCGGGAGGTGATAACAATTATTATAATCAAGGTTGCGGTCTTGATATAAACACCTGACCCATTTATTACTTACATATATCAGTATAAACTAAGAATTGTATAGTGTAGAAAAGGCAATTCATCCAATAAGGACGAAACCGGTCTACTGGATGAATTGCCTTTTCTACACTATACAATTCTTAGTTTATACTGACAAATGTGTGTAATTAATGGGTCAGGTGTTTATATCAAGACCGCAATCTTGATTATAATCATTTTGGAACTAATTTGTTACTAGGCGCACAACACCTAATGAGAATTCTTTTAATGCCAACTGGCGACACAGTTCGAGCCGGTATTGCATCATTTACATACTATATAATTTTACGAGAAAATTTTACATTTTCTTGATTACCGCGAAATGTGATTACTGATATCGATCAAGGCCAGAGTGTGGAGTGAAGTAACACGTTTCAGAAATAATGACATTTTTCAATTTTGGTGAACTTTAGCATAAATTGAAATCCATTGTCTTGGTACCATTATCGACTTCGCAAACATAGTGTTGATACCATGTAGACTTTCGGAAACTGTAATGTTGGTATCGGGTACTGATACAATTGGCATAGTGCTTGAAGCCTTTAAAGACTTGGTATGTATATTATATAAATAGTGAGTTGGCGTTAAAGTTGCATTGTCGAATACTTTAAATGAAATTAGCTTCACTGCTGGAGGTTTAAACATTCGTATAGAAGATTTTACCGTCCTATTTTCTCCCATTCTTCACTCAAATTTATAGTGGGTAAAGGGCGTAATACATGCTTCTACTAATGAATCGCCAGTAAGCACGTTAGGAACGTGTACGAGATTATACTTACCGTTCCTGCTTCCTTTTGGTTATCCTCCTGGTCATTTTTGAACTAATTTGTTACTAGGTGCACGGCACCTAATACACAATTGCATATATATTAGTTCTCTGCCAAAACAGTATCTATGACGTATTGTCAAAATATATTGCTTGTGTACCATGTTTGACAGGCCTCGTCATTTAGTAATGGGGCTTACCGTTGTTGTGATGATTTGTGCGCATTTTTATCTTGTGTGCCTGGGTGCGTGAAAGTACGGTTGGAGTTACTTATACAACACAAGCGAACTTGGAGAGCTCATACCGAACAGCCTCAGACCTTCACTAAGGCCAGGGATTTTTTAATTATTTTAAGTCCATGAATAGCAACGATTTTAATATGATGTCGCAGGAAGTAACAGTATTATCTTTTTAGAAAAATCTGTATAGCATTAGTGTTAGTAGTGGTAGTATACGTAGCAGTGTTGTTAGATATACTATTAGTTGTATTGATAGCAACGGTAGCAGCAGTAGAAGTAGACGTATTAGCGAATGTAGTAGTATTAGTAGTAGTAGTAGTAGTGGCTATGGTAGTAGTATTAGTATGGTAGTGGTAGTATTGTTAGGATTAGTAGTAGTAGTAGTAGAGTAGTAGTGATGGTAGACGTAGTGGAGAATAAGAAGTATTATTATTAGTATTATTAGTGGTATTAGTTGTAGTAGTTGCAGTAGTAGTAATAATTGTAATAGTAGTAGACGAAGGAGTACTATTAGTTCTGGTATTTGTATTAGTAGCAGTGATATTAATAGTATTAGTAGTATTTTTTGAAGTTTGATTGCGGAGTGCCAGCTTCATATTTTCCAATGCCGCGTTTTGCGTACGCGGGTAGTAGCTCTACACGGACAGTTTCACAAAGATCCGATTGATCACAACTTCCAATTTCGTTTTGTCTTCGATCGGACTGAGTTTGTTTTCGTCCCAATGGAACTGCGGTGGTTCTATCACATATTTTTTTTACGGGCATTTCCATTGGGACGAATACAAACTCAGCCCCATCGATGACAAAACTAAATTGGAAATTGTGTTAAATCGCGCTTACGCAAAACGCGCCATTGGAAAATTTGAAGCTGGCACTCCGCAATCAAATTTCAAAAAATAATTCAGTATATTTATTTTTGTATATTTATATACGAATAGACACACGCCCGAATACGTCAAGGACTATATAATGGTTATTAAGATTATTTTGTTGCCTAGCCAGTATCTAAGTGTTCCTATTTTGACGGCGTCGTGGTCAAATGCTAATATCTCAGGTATTGATTATTTTGCCAGACATAACTCTAATAGTAAACCTGAAGGGCAATTTTGTAGACGAAGATATACGGCGAATATATGAGAAGCGAATTATAGATGCAACTCCCGATTTTAATTACCTTGCATACACACTTACTTTTAATAACCATTGGATGTGTGAACGCCCCAGCTTCAAGTAAATGCCGTACGACGTTACAAACTCGGTTAAGGTGCTCTGAATAGAGATTAGTTACTGATATGGGGGCCCTTAAGAGGGCCGGGTAATGCGTTCTCTTGTAGTCTTCAGCGTTGAAGATGTCCTAGAGCCTTGGGTGGACTCTGGTTGATTTGTTGCTCCCGTGGTTGAGCTGTGATCGCGTTGTGGATGGTGTCCTGCAGGTCCTGCACTCAATTGGCTCGTCTCTCCGGTATCCCGCAACAAGATGAGTAGGTATTGACAGCCGACAGAGCGCACACGTATTGACAACCGACAGAACGCACACGCGTGAAGCAGGTAGAAGGCAAATGCCACAACTGACTTGCATGGTAAATTACCGTGCTTAAATAGCATGCAATATGTGTACTTGCATACTATTGGTTAAACGTGGTTAAACGTGGTTAAACGGCAATTTGCTTTTTTCTCATTGGTGCAACGTAAATAAATTTGAATTTAATTTACGCAATATGTCGGCGAATGATTTGTTCCGTTACAACACTTTCCTCTCTGAAAAAAAAATATTCCTCTCTGCGAGGCTAGATAAGAAATGCATGACAGAGTTCGAACCAAGTTAAGCAAAAATATGATGAACCATAAGTGCTGGGCTTAAATATGCTTGTTGGTTGCTTCAACAATGATATGATGCCAGGTAACCACTAGGAATTGCTACACAAATTGTTAGCTCTAGTGGACGGTCATAGCACGTGAGGCAAAATAGAGCAGTGTAAGTTTTTGGAGCCGCAGCGTGAAGATTTCGAGGTAAATCGCCTCTGAATTTGCCAGGTTTAAGTTAAAACCTAAGCAGGTTGGATCGTTGTCAATGTGTTTGTATACGACCAAAGGAGCTAGAGTGCTCGACGTTGTAGTCATGACATTTGTAGAGTGGTCTTTGTGAAATAGATAAAGTTGAGATATGCATTGAAAGTGGACTGTACAATGATATGAAACTGATCACTACTTAGTGTTGCTACACGAAAGCGTTAGTTCTAAGTAGCTGGTCATACCAACATAGGCAGTGTAATGTCATGTGTGAGAAATACATTATAATGTAAAATATATATACATTAAAATCAAAGATAATTGCATAAAATATGTACACGAACATTGCCTCAGAGATGGCATAATACCAAAGAACTGTTAAAAAATGCTACACAATTGTTAGCTAAGAACAGGTGGTTATGCCACGTGAGACAATTACTAAAAATTAACGTAAAGTTTAAAAAAAAAATTTTATAGTTAAATGTTAATGTTTAAAAAAATTAATTACGCGTTATACAAAGCAGGTTGAGATTGTGGGCAGACGGAGCCTGAGACGTGTGTAGAAGGTTGAACGCTCTCAGGATCAGGTGGTTCGATAAACGGTTTTAACCTGTCTATGCTTACTGATGTCGGTGTAGCGCCTTGCATAATGATGAAGTATTTTGGCTGTCTGAGTAAAATCGGGTAAGGACCGCGATACTTGGGTTGTAGTGGTGCAACAGCAGTATTGTTGCGAACGAGTACTCTCTTGCAGCTGTGGAGCTGTGGGTGAACGAAGACTGGACGAGGCGTGTGTCTCGGCTGCTGTTCGGACATGTAACCGAAATGGAAGTCGAAGGCGGGAAGCTTCGTTTTGTGGGTCATCTTGTGCCGGTAGTAGACGTGGAGCTGACTAGGCAGGCGTAGATCCATGCCATACAAGAGTTGTGACGCAGACGTTTTAATGGATTCTCGAGTACGAGAACGCATGGCCAGCAGAACTAAAGGTAGTGCATCGACCCAGTTGCCATTAATGGACGAGGATGCTAAAGCTGCTTTGAGCTCCCTATGCATTCTCTCTACCATGCCATTAGCTTGGGGATGGTAGGCAGTCGTCTGGCGTAAGATGCATCCCATGTACCGCAAGGTGGTTTTGAAACGATCAGATGAGAAGCAAGTGCCTCTGTCCGTGATGACCTCATTGGGAACACCATACTGGATATCCATGCAGAGATAAAACTGTTAGTTACTTCGTCTGCAGAAATGGTGCCAAGAGGTAATGCCGCAGGCCATCGTGTAAATCTATCGATCATAGTTAGAAGGTAGCTGAAACCTTGAACCTTTGTCAGATGAACTATGTCGATGTGGACGATGGCTAGGCGAGAAGTAGACCGAAAATTTTGCAACTTAGAACGAGTGTGTCGTGTGATCCTGTTTTTCTGACAAATTGCACACTCTGAGACCCATCGTTTAACATTCTGCCTAAGTCTGTGACCCCAGAAACGATCTGTAAGAAGTCGGACAGTCGCTTGGCTTCCTGGGTGAGAAATTAAGTGAATTGAATCGAAAACCTTCCTCTGAAGGCTGGTCGGCAGAACTGGCTTGTTGGGCTGCGTACCCGTGAAGTAAACAATTGGTAAGCCTTCCCACAGACGGCATATGAACTTGGTTGGGTGACGGGCTATTGATCTTTGAATGTGAATGTCACCGCGTTGTTCAGTTCGCAGGAGAGTTGGCGTTAGTGCAGGTTCACTGAGTGCCACGGAGTTGACAGTGAATGGTGACGGTGAAGGTGGTTGTAGAGAGACGTCTGGCCTAGACAGGGCATCTGCAATGAAGTTCTGTTTGCCCTTGACGTGAAAGACGTCAAATTGCCATTCGCTTAGACGAGAAAGCTGTCTTTCCACTCTGGCAGGGTACTTGGCGATAGATGAAGTTGCGTTTCGAAGTGCGCTAACTAGTGGTGCATGATCTGTGAAAAACAACAAATCTGCTACTGCCAATGATGCTGATAAAATGGCGCACTGAGTCGTGGATGGCGAGAAGTTCTCGGCCGAAAGTGTCGTACCTCGTTTCTACTGGTTGGAGAGTACGCGAGTAGAAACTGATAGGCTTCCGAACTCCGTCGATCTCTTGTTCCAAAGTGGCTCCAATAGCGAATTCAGAAGCATCTGTCGTGAGTAGAAATGGCTTTTCAAAATCTGGATGCGTTAGCATTGTGGCATTTGCTAACGAGTTGATGGCAAGTCGAAGTAATTCCTCGTCTTCGGATGACCAGGCAATGATGGAATTCTTGCTAAGTCCTTTTCGGTTCTGCAGGTGCCTGCACAAAGGATAAAGTTGTTTTTGAAAGGCCTGGAAGGAACTTGCGATAATAGTTTAGTACTCCCAGGATTTTCTGCAAATCGCTCAAAGTCCTTGGTGACTTGATATTCTTGATTGAATTCGTCTTTGACGGCAACGGTTGAATACCTTGGGCCGTGATACGATGCCCTAAGAAGTCGACGGATGAAGTTGCAATCTGCGTCTTGTCACAGTTGATCTTGAGTCCGTGGTTGGATAAGCGCGAGAGGACATTTCGTAGATGTTTCGCATGAGATTCTAGATCTGGACTGAATACCATAATGTCATCGAGATATGACATACAATAAACAGAGTCGTCGCGAAGTATGTTGTCCATGAATCTTTGAAATGTCTGTGTAGCACACTTAAGTCCAAAAGGCATGTAAAGGTATTCGAAAAGGCCAAATGGAGTGATGACAGCAGTTTTCTCGATATCCTCTGGTGCTACCGGGATGTGATGGTAGGCTTGTCTAAGGTCAATTACTGAGAAGAAATTGCTGCCGTTGAGTTTTTCAAGTAATCGTGTTGATATTTGGAATAGGATATGCATCAGATTTTGTCACTGAATTTAGCTTACGGTAGTCTCCACAGGCTCTGTACGATCCGTTTGATTTTGAGACTAAGTGCAGTGGTGACGCCCATGAACTTTTCGATGGTCTGATGATTCCCCTCTTCCAAAAAGCCTTGAGAATTCTTCTTGGGCAGCTTTCAGCTTAGCAGGAGCCAGTGGTCGCTTCTTGATTGCAATAGGTTGTCCTTCTGTGACGATATGATGCATCGTGTTGGAGACTCGCAGATCGGATTTGTTAAGATCGAAAAAGCGATTTGTATTTTCGAAGAGCTGCTGATATCTCTGCTGAATGATGCACTGGGGTTGGTTGAATGACCTGTAACTCCAAACGCTCGGAGGCAAGTGTCCAAAAGGTTTGTTCAAGTCCGGTGGAGGGGTCGATGATCTTTTGATTGGCAAGATCAACAATGAGCCGAAATTTTAGAAGGAAATCAAGGCCTATTATATATGTGAGATCTTGGCAATGATGAAGTTGTGGGAAAATTCACGTCGTAGACCCTATGTTGAGTGTGCGGTATTGGCAGCCATAAGTTGGTATGAACTCGCCTGTAGCTGTTGCGAGAAGAACGCCTAGCGACATCTCGGCCATTGAATCACCTTTTCGAGAACTGAGACTGCCGCACCTGTGTCTACGATGTACTCTTCGCCAGTTTTGAAATCAAGAAGGTGCAGAAGTTCGTTTGGCTGTTTGGCCGGGTCATGCAAACAAGTAGGCTGGTGATAGCGACCGGCATTGTCTGTTTGGTTCTCTATGTGAAAAATTCGTCGTGGACGAAAAGAGTCGACAGGGATGTCGGATTGTAGTTGGCTTCTTCCCTGTCGCGCCGTTGATGCCGTTGATGTGCAGAAAGTACGGTCTTCTACTTCCTGCGCCAGACGTTTCCCGATACTGATGCACCCTTGTGCCTGCGGTCTGTTGTCCTCTCCGTCAGCTGTGGAAATTGACACTCATTCGGAAATTCTTCGGAACGACAAAGACAAACTTGGCAAGCATAAAAAAACTTCTGGTGGTTATAACACCAGTTCTTTGGGGGGCATATTTATTAAATGATTGCGGAGATCTCGATCGCCGCCTACCATTATAATTTGACTTGGAAACGAATTTTGGTCGAGCATTCACATGATTTATCTCAGATTTGGTAATGGCCAATCCTTCTAGAACTTTGGTCATGTTCGCTACTGTTCTCTCTAAGGAGGAGATTCTATCATCTTGCGGGGGTGAAGAAAAGGATGATGGATTCACTTTGGGTTCCAAAACCCTATATTCTAACTCACATCTCTCAGATAAGTCATCTATAGAGAGAGTGTTGGGGAGCTGTCTGGCAAAGAATTTTAATGTTTGGGGAAGATTGTTGATAAAAACAACCTTAGCCTCATGGTCAGAAATGTTGGTTTTATACCAACGTTTCCGTAATTCCCTCAGTATTTCTATGGGGCCAAGATTTGGCATATCTAACTGCGCATATTTGTTTATTATCTGCTCAGTTTCCGTGGGTCCAAGCAAGGATTCTACCTCGTTTTGTAGGCCCAAAATGGGATTAGGTAGTTTCCTAATGGCCTCAAGCTTAGGATAAATCCGTCGCTGCAATTCAGAAGGTAGTTTAGCAAAAACCTTTGACAGTTTTTGATGACTGTCATAATCAGGAAACGGGGAGAAAGCGGAGTCTACACGCATAAAAAATAACTCACTATCTCCATCCCAAACAGGAACATCAATATCTAAAATTGGACCTGACATTTTAACAATCTTACGGGATCTTAAAAGCATAAATTTATAAGCAATATGAAAATGTATATATAAATGTATAAATATAACGAAACGCTTACCCACAAACAGCTTCCACTGTTGCTTGATATTGTCCAGTACAAAAGGAAAAAAACGAACAGAGGCCCCGATGGCCTTTGATGACAATGTATTATTATTTCAACACAGAACAGCGTCACTCCTTCCAAAAAATTGAAATTGTCCCACAAACAGCTTCTACTGTTGCTTGATATTGTCCAGTACAAAAGGAAAAAAAACGAACAGAGGCCCCCGATGGCCTTTGATGACAATGTATTATTATTTCAACACAGAACAGCGTCACTCCTTCCAAAAATTGAAATTGTCCCGTAGGGGAAGACGAACAGAGGCCCCGTTGGCCTTTAGTGCCAATGAATTATTATTTTCAACAGCAAGAATAACACACTGCTTCCAAAATTTGAAATTTTCCTTTAGGGAAGACGAACACCACAAATTCACGAATATATACCCAACAAAAATTCCCAGAAAAAAAACAGGATCAGGGTAAAGAAAACGCAAATGTTAGTCGATTTATCTCAAACAAATGAAGAAGAAAGTCAATTTATTTATACCCAAAAAAAATCAGATAAATAATCAATATCCTGGCGTGGTCGCCAATTTTGTAAACGCCCCAGCTTTAAGTAAATGCTATATGACGTTACAAACTCGGTTAAGGTGCTCTGAATAGAGATTAGTTACTGATATGGGGGGCCCCTTAAGAGGGCCGGGTAATGCGTTCTCTTGTAGTCTTCATGTTGAAGATGTCCTAGAGCCTTGGGTGGACTCTGGTTGATTTGTTGCTCCCGTGGTTGAGCTGTGATCGCGTTGTGGATGGTTTCCTGCAGGTCCTGCACTCAATTGGCTCGTCTCTCCGGTATCCCGCAACAGGGTGAGTAGGTATTGACAGCCGACAGAGCGCACACGTATTGACAACCGACAGAACGCACACGCGTGAAGCAGGTAGAAGGCAAATGCCACAACTGACTTGCATGGTAAATTACCGTGCTTAAATAGCATGCAATATGTGTACTTGCATACTATTGGTTAAACGTGGTTAAACGTGGTTAAACGGCAATTTGCTTTTTTCTCATTGGTGCAACGTAAATAAATTTGAATTTAATTTACGCAAATATGTCGGCGAATGATTTGTGTCGTTACAGATGGATGTTCTAGACCGTTGTTTATTCGTCGTATTCGTTTTACTTTCTTAATAATCAGAGTATTTTTATGCAAAAAATCGAATTTTTATATGTTATCCATTTGAGCTTAATAATCTCGTCGCATTCAAGTATTTCTTTCTTTTGCATCAAACTATACCAATTATTGATATTTAACGTAATCATCTATCGTCACTGGACTTTTATTCACGCTCTCCACATAAGAATTATTAAGAAAAGAAATTGGATTACGTTATGGAGCTTTGCTTGACCTCATTAATTTTTACATTCTCACAAAGAAATAACGTCTATTTAATGCTTGCGTTCGCAGCTTCTAGAAAATTTATTCATGGCCTTTCATTTGAATTTGCCAGTTAGACGGAAAGTCTAATAATCAATTAGCTCTCAAACGCTTAATTATTAAACTGTAAACAGCTTGTCATTGCAAGAGGCGCATTGTTCAGAATTGCGGTCGAGTGGATACATTTATGAAGCTGCTTGCATATTCAATGATTGAAAGTTCACTTTGTTGTTATGTTGTAGCACAGGAACAGATTTAATAAGTTAATTGATTAGGAATCCCAGATTAAGTGTGTTATTTACAAATTGCTTTTCTCGAAACATATTGAACAGCTAAGGTTTAGTATTCAAGTAAATAGATGCCGAAAATGCATCACAGAGAAACTGATCGGCAAGAGATCTACAGAAGCCATTTGATATGTTAAATATTTTGTATACAAATAATGGTATTACTGCCGGCATTTTTAAACTAATGGGTACAATTTATACGGCATTTTTTACTGATATAATAAGAAATCCCAAGTGCATAATAAAAATGTACATAATCGAGCATAGTTAAAATATAACAGTTAAATACTGTTTGTTGCGGAGACCTAATATATATATGCAAGTATGTATTAGGTGTTGCGAACCTAGTAACAAATTAGTTCAGTTGTGACCAGAAGGATAAACCAAAGGCAGCATGAACGGAAAGGTATAATCTTATGCACATTCGTTTCGTGCTTACTGGCGACTAATCAGTAGGAGCCGGTATTGCGCCCTTCAACCACCATATATTTTGGTTAAGTACGTGGGATAATAGGAGGGTAGAATCTCCTAGACGAATGTGTAAATCTGCAATAGTGGAGCTAACATCATATAGTCTACGACAATGCGACTCCAACGCTAACTCACACTATATAATATATATACCGAGTCTGTAAAGGATACTAACACTATGGCTATTGTGTTAGTAACCGATACCAACATTATTGTACCGAAAAGGTACATGGTACTAACACTATGGTTTCCAAGTCGGAATATGGTACCAAAAGTGATGGATATCAATTTATGCTATAGTTCACCGAAATTGAGAATTACAACAATTTCTGAACACCTGTTATTCCAGTAAATCCATACACTCTGGCCTTGATCGATATCAGTTATCACATTTCGCGGTAAGCATGACATCATTCAATTCAATATATAACAGTTAAATACTGATTGTTGCGGAGAACTAATATATATATATACATACATATATATATATATATATATATATATATATATATATATATATATATGCAAGTATAGTAATAGGTGTTGCGAACCAAATAAGAAATTAGTTTAGTTGAGACCAGAAGGATAAACCAAAGGCAAAAACGAAACGATTGTGCATGTTGTTATACTTTCCGTTCATGCTGCCTTTGTTTTATCCTTCTGGTCACAACTGAAAAAATTGTTACTAGGTTCGCAACACCTAATACATACTTGATATATATATATATATATATATATATATATATATATATATATATATATATATATTAGTTCTCCGCAACAAACAGTATTTAACTGTTATATATTGAATTGAATGATGTCATGCTTACCGCGAAATGTGATAACTGATATCGATCAAGGCCAGAGTGTATGGATTTACTGGAATAACAGGTGTTCAGAAATTGTTGTAATTCTCAATTTCAGTGAACTATAGCATACTTTGATATCCATCATGTTAGTACCATGTACCTTTTCGGTACTATATTGTTGGTATCGGTTACTGACACAATAGCGATAGTGCTAGTATCCTTTACAGACTCCGTATATATATTATATAATGTGAGTTAGCGTTGAAGTCGCATTGTCGAAAACTTTAGATGATGTTAGCTTCACTATTGCAGGTTTACACATTCGTCTAGGAGATTGTACCGTCCTATTATTCCACATTCTTTGACCAAATATATAGTGGTTAAAGGGCGTAATACCGGCTCCTATTGATGAGTCGCCAGTAAGCACGAAACGAATTTGCATGAGATTATACTTTCCGTTCATGCTGCCTTTGATTTTTCCTTGTTGTCACAACTGAACTAATTTGTTACTAGGTTCGCAAAACCTAATTCATACTTGCATAGTTAAAATATTTTTGAATTAAAAGTTTTGATTATTTTATAGTAGCCGAAGGCCATTAAAATTTCCTTTCCGTTTACAAATGAAGTCTAGCCTGTGCTCGTATAAACACTCAAACGATTTGTCCGTACGCTGTGTATGAAATGCCTCAATTTTTATTTTACTGCGCAGAAATATTTTTTGTGCCAACGAGGTACATTCAGAATTTAAACTTATCATGTTTGCCAGCTTGAAGTTTACACCAATGCAATTGTATTTAGCCAGTCGTCGGACAAAATGAAAAAACTACCGCTAGCCGCAACGTACTTATGCGTTTCGACCTTCCATGATCATCAGCAGAGTACGACGGCAAACTGACTACTGGGTATCAAACCGCATTGAATATATATGGAAATCAAAGTTAGATATGTGGCTCTCAATTCTAGCAGTCTCGCATTCATTGAACTTGACTGGAAATGTCGGCTGCACATTTTCTATGCATTGATCAACATTAACTGTTTGTAGCATTCGCCACATATACATATATAGGCAATACAATTTAAACAATAATTGATTGCGCGGGTGGAGGTAACAATTCTTTAAGTCAAGTTTGTGAGCTTGAAGTAAACACAAATCCCATTTTATTTAACCAGTCGTCGAACAATATAACAAAACTACCGCCAGCCGCAACGCACTGACGACTTTTGACCTTCCATAATCATCATCAGAGTACGACGGCAAACTTACTATCGAGGATCAGGCTGCATTGAATATATATGAAAATCAAAGTTAGATATGCGGCTCTCGCCTCTAGCAGTCTTGCATACATATTCGGAATTTCACCGAGTATGTCTATAGCTAGATACAATTTAAGTTGCTGTTAAACAATTCTGCCAATAGATAGAAATCTTTATTTAAGAACAACTGCTAATTGGACTATTATTTCATTGCTTATTTTTACGATTTTAAAAGTTTTGTTTGCCAAATGCGTAGCAATCAACCTTTTGCGACAGCTATGATACTCAATAGGGTTACGCTGATAATTGACACAGACAAGGCTGCAAAATCCGATAGAATTAGATGAAAAGTGACAATTGAAACTGATTCCTTAACGTTGAGTACTTTGGTCATCATACGCAATGCAGGTACCTTATCTGCTTTAGCTGCCTTACAGCGTGAGAAAACCATGAGCAATACTTTTAAATCGTTCTATTAGCAACGTCCCATTTATTTGTCTAATATTTGTAGAAAATTTACCCGTTCCTCCTGAGTCCAATTTGTAAGAGATTAGTAAAAATATGTCAAGAGTCATATTTAAACAGGATGCACATAAAAATATTTATATTAATTGCTGTTAAGCAATTACTGATTGCGCGGGAGTCGGACACGATTCTTTTCATCAAGTTAGCGAGCGTGAATTAAACACCAATTAAACACATATTTAATCAGTTGTCGAACAACAGCAAAAGAAAATTCGGTCCCACGTACTGACGTGTTTCGATCTTCTCTGATCATCATCCGAGTACGACCTCAAACTGACTAGCGATGATCAAAACCGTAATGCATTTATATATATATATATATATATATATATATATATATATATATATATATATATATATATATATATATATATATGGAAAACGGAATTATATATGCGGCTCTCCTCTCTAGTAATTTCGCATAAATCTTACTTGACTGGCAATGTCGGCTTTATAATGTCTATTTAGTCACTAAAATTAACTGTTTGCAGCTTTCGCCACATATATATGTAATAGAATTAAAATTAACAGATATACTACGCATTTGCTTAATTATATATAGTCATTAAATTTGTGGACTAAGATTTAATGTGACTGCAAATTTAATCTATTTCCTGGATTTTGGTTTCGTCATAACGTGTTGTCTTAAACGAAATATAACACACACACATATATATATATATATATATATATATATATATATATGTGTGTGTGTATTTTCAATATAAACTAAACCTTTTTTCAAATTTGTTTTATCAAGGATATTGAAGTCAATTTAGCCACTTGTGCGATTTCGACCATATGGGGAACTCATATAATTAGTTAATTAAACAGAACGGGGCTCGATCTAGAGCAAATTTCTTCTTGATTCCTGGACTCCATCCCCTATGCCACGTCTTCTGCAAATTAGACGCAAATTTCAGTTATATATAACTTATGATTTTAGTTAGCCTTTCCGTCAGGTGAAGCCTTCGTAGCATCGCTTTGGCATTAATTCCAACTAGCAACCGCCTATCCTTCATTATAGAACTGACTTAATTCGTCCAATAATTATATATCTATTGCTGTGGAAAACTGGAATATTGGCAATGGTGTATTAGGTTCTGCGGATGTATTTATGTTAATCCAGTGTGTTTTCCCCATAATGTAAGCCAGATTGTCTATACTATGAGAAACAGCCGCTAGTTTTTGAATGCGATATGCTAGTAAACTAATTAGTTAAAATCAAATAGAAATATAGAAAATTAATTTGTGGATAATGATTGGCAATTTACTTATCCTAAATGCCCCTTACTCATTATTTAGAAAAAGTTTTGATTGATAGCATAAAACCATGTAATATTTTTCCAATTATGGTACGACTGTTGTCCAAAGTTATAAAAAAAACATGCTGCATGACAGGGCATGGATTATTTACCTGATTCTCGGGTCGCGTTCCGATTTGCTTGCATCCGCTGTCCTCCTGATTTCGCCATATATTGCGATCTCCGTGTACAGAGACCTTTTCCAATGGAATCACTTCACCTAAGTTGTTGACAATCAACATGTCAAGCGGAAATTTTAGTTCAAACTGCCCAATTTATACTTGTTGTTACATCTCTTAAGCATAACTTGTTTTTTTCTTAAATACTAGGTAAGTGTATGTCAAATTGGTTTATGGATATGTCTGCGTGTGTACTCCCGTCGAAATGAAATTACAGTGATTTAATAACTAATACCGACGACTCACTAGATAGGCGTACTTCATGTTTGTGTGTATGTATTCTCGTTTGTTTTTGATTGAGGAGTAATCAACTACTGCACGTGTACACTCATCCCAGTGAAATTACAGCGATTTAGCAACATCTGATCTTTAACTAGATAAGCGTACGCCACGTCTGTGTGTTTGTGTGTATGTGTGTGAGAGTTTACTTAAGACTGAGAACTAATCTGTTGCATGTAATTACAGGCACTGAAGTGAAACTAAAATGATAACTGTCATTTCCTAAATGCACACGTCAGACCTATTTTTACACGTAATTTCCTAAATGAAGAAATTACGTGTGGCCTCCCGGTGAGGCGGAGGAAAGATACTATGAGTACACAAAATAATTAAGAGTTAACAAAATGAAATTAGAAACGGATAGTGTTTTAATAGGGTAGAAAGTTAAAATAAAAAGGGGTCGTAAAAGAAATTGAAAATTGCCTAAAAAGAAAGGTAATAGCAATAGTGCAAAGTCAATTTGTCTTTTTTTAAAAACCCTCCCATCATACAAACATAAATGTTTGTTAAAAGGCACTACACTAACAACAAAACGTAAGATAATCGATAAAATAAGATAACAGATAATCAAGGATGAAATTACAAGATAATCATAAAATAAATTACTCACCCTCCACCTCTGTAAGTTAATAGCACACCATTGTTCTTATTCTTTTACTTGAGCGAGTGTACACATGCAGACATATACACAAACCAATTTGACACACTTACCTAGTATTTAAAAAAAGCAAGATAGGCTTAAGAGATCTAACAACAAGTATAAATGAGACAGTTTTAACTAAACTTTCCACTTGACATATTGATTGTCAACTACTTAGTTGATGTGCTTTCCATTGAAAAAGACCTCCGTACCGGAGATTGAAATATATGGCGAAATCAGGAAAAAAGCGGATGCAAACAAATTGGAACGTAACCCGAGTATCAGGTAGATGTCCAAAGTTGGCAGATCATTAAATGCCAACTAGTACAGATTAATCTCAATGATTACTTCAATAATGAAGATAATTTAATGATTAAAAACAGATTGTCTAGACTCCGTTCTACCAAAGAACTATAATTGAAGTCAAGATTGATTTAGGCTTTGCTTGCAGAATTACATTATATCATAAATGTGAACGCAATAATAATCTTCATGGAAACCTCAAAAAACGTATGACTCCATCTCTTTTAAATCTATTGTGGAGGTGATAAATTCCTTAGAGTATAACACGGTTATTTTCAGGCTAAATAAATTTTACTTTTGTCATGGGAATATGGTTGTACAAGTTAATAGTACATAATCGAAACTATTATGAGTTACATAATAATTTTGGTAGTTTCTGTCTTGGCCCCGCTACTATATGAAATTATATTTGACAATCACATAACGTGGAACTCAAAGATTAATTCAGCAAATTTGCTGCTCTTATAAGATTAGCATGATAAAACACATCCAGCCTGAATGTATTGTATAATCTCATTGCTCACTGGACTGGCATATTAGTACATGAAACACGGTTGATTTAGATTCGAAATTAAATTTAATATCAAGATAGGGTAGGCTTATGATATGTGTCAATTATGTTGTTGCATATAAAAAGTTTTCAAGAAAACACGCGTAGCAATAGTGTAGGATATTTCTGTCGCCTTCCACCATAAAATAAGTTCTTTTAAATGTGCAATAATATTTCTCTAATAACAGAATAATCCGAAAATGTAGCAAAATTAACAAACTGGATACAACGAGGTTCGAATGACATTATTTTGCGTGCCGAATTTCACATTCAATCAAGAAATTGAAATATTTTAACACATTATAATAAGTTAAAAGAACAGGCTCTAATTTGAGTAAATAATGGCCGTTTAAAATAATTATATGACCAACAAATAGTTTCTACCAATAGTGGTTACAGTAAAACAATTAAGCCTGGAAATCTGAACCGAAATAGACCAGCCATTTTTCTATAGGGGGCATTGATGTACAAATTAAATGACGAGAATTAACAATGCGCCGTTAAGCATTATTTTTTACTTTGAATCACTTTTGGCCATAAACACACTTTTTGAGACATTTATCAATGACCACGCCGAAATGACATTTTATATGTATAGTCTCTTACTGCATAAATTTCTTCATTTTCTCCATGCAAAACACTATAGTCTGCGTGATCAAGGCTAAAATAATGATTATCATCACCGATCTATACGTCCAGTAACATAACTAAGACCTTAGAAAATACTTTATAGTCAAAGGTATTTAATATGATAAGTGAAGAACTGGTTCTTGTCAACTCTAGAGCCAATCGCCAGAATATCTGAAGGAATGCTAATATTACGGAGAAAAGGCAATGAGTCTGCCTCACAGACTTCAAGTTGAAATAAAATTTGACTCAGATATTTCGTCATTAGTACTTTTCCTTCACTGAGTCGAAAGTGGCTGAATATCAAAAAAAAACATTACTTGGATCAAAATTCTGCTTTAGATAAAAATCTACTTAATAAACAGTAATTGATTGCGCGATTGGTGATAAAAATATTATAAATCGAATTTGCGAGCTTGAAATAATCACCAGTCTCAGTGAAGCTAGCCACTTGCACAAAATATAAAAACTATTATATTTAAAATTGCAAAGTTTTATGGTATTCTTTTCAATCAAGTTTGCGAGCTTGAAGTAAACACCAATTCCATTCGATTTAACCAGCCGTCCATATACATGCAATGCGGTTTGATCCTCGCTAGTAAGTTTGCCTTTGTACTCTGATGATGATGACGACAAACTGACCAGCGAGGATCAAACCTCATTGCATAAATATGGACGTCTGTTAAATACTGTTTGTTGCGGAGAACTAATAAATATGCAAGAATGTATTAGGTGTTGCGAACCTAGTAACAAATTAGTTCAGTTGTGAACAGAAGGATAAACCAAAGGCAGCATGAACGGAAAGTGTAATTTCATGCACATTCGTTTCGTGCTTACTGGCGACTCATCAGTAGGAGCCGCTATTACGCCAGTTAACAACTATATATTTGGGTGAAGAAGGTGGAATAATAGGACGGTACAATCTTCTAGACGAATGTGTAAACCTGCAATAATGAAGCTAACATCATATAGTCTACGACAATGCGACTTCAACGCTAACTCACACTATATAACATATATATCGAGTCTGTAAAAGGTACCAACATTATGGCTATTGTGTTAGTATCCGATACCAACATTATTATATCGAAAAGGAACATGGTACTAACACTATGGTTTCCGAGTCGGTACACTGTACCGTCCTATTATCCCAACTTCTTCACCCAAATATATAGTGGTTAAAGGGCGTAATATCGGCTCCTAATGATGAGTCGCCAGTAAGCACGAAACGAATGTGCATGAGATTGTACTTTCCGTTCATGCGGCCTGTGGTTTATCCTTCTGTTCACAGCTGAACTAATTTGTTACTAGGTTCGCAACACATAATGCATACTTGCATATAGATAAGTTTTCCGCAGCAAACAGTATTTAACTTTTTAATATTGAATTTAATGATGTCATGCTTACCGCGAAATGTGATAACTGAAATCGATCAAGGCCAGTGTGCATGGATTTAATGGAGTAACAGGTGTTCAGAAATTGTTGTAATTCTCAATTTCGGTGAACGATAGCATAATTTGATATCCATCAGGTTGGTACCATGTACCGACTCGAAAACCATAATGTTAGTACGATGTACCTTTTCGGTACAATAATGTTGGTATCGGTTACTAACAGAATAGCCATAGTGTTAGTATCCTTTTACAGCCTCGGTATATATATTATATGGTGTGAGTTAGCGTTGAAGTCGCATTGTCCTAGACTTTATATCATGTTAGCTTCACTATTGCAGGTTTACACATTCGTCTAGGAGATTGTACCGTCCTATTATTCCACATCCTTTGACCATATATATATATATATATATATATATATATATATATATATATATATTAGTTCTTCGCAAAAAACAGTATTTAACTGTAATCCGATTGAATTTTTGTTGATTCTAGTCGAGGGTGTATTTGGTCTTGCCTGGATGCTAGTACATTATTGGATTTTGTGATTCCTGGCCAGTCGATTAGAATATCATATTGATGAAACTTTTGAATATTTAGGCCAGGCGATAATTGTTTTTTATAAAGGGCTTCATAAATAAATAATAATTTTTCTGATTTTGCTTTATGTAGAATTGAAAAATTAGTCAAATTGACTGGGTGCCCCATTTCCTGATTTTCCTGACATTGACAAGCCTTTGTTAATCAGTTTCTGAGATAAATGTTGCTGTAATCTGTTAAGAAATTGCTTCTTCGTACGTCCGATATATGTGCTACCGCACATACATGAGAATTTGTAGACTATGAATGATTTGGAGAGAATTGGCAATTGATCTTTGGCATCCAACCTCATGATTTAAGAATAAAATGAATGCGTATATGGGATTATATCTTTCATTTATGCTGCTTTGGCCTGTATTTCTGTTCCTATTTGAACTAATTGGTTACTAGGTATGCAATACCTAATACACATTGCATATATATATATATATATATATATATATATATATATATATATGCATATATATTAGTTCTTCGCGAGAAACAATAAAATAAAATTAAATATTTAATCTAATGATATTATGATTAATGCTAAATGCATTAAATGATGTAAGTCAAGGCCAGAATATAGGGATCTGATGGAGTAACAGGTGTTCGTAAACAGTTATAATCAATTTTTGTTCAATTTATCCTACCCTGAAATCATTTCCGTTGATATAAGTTACTGTCCGGGAATTTTAAAAACCATTGGGTGTGTACCCTTTACAGACCAAGTATATATTTTTAAAAGTGAGATAGCTTTGGAATCCCATTGTCGAGCACTTGGTATGAAGTCAACTCCATTACCGCTTGTAAACTTTCGCATAAAATTCTTTAAATCAAGTATGCGAGTTTGAAGTAAACACAAATCCCATTGTATTTAACCAGTCGTCGAACAACATAACAAAACTACCGCCAGCCGCAACGCACTGACGCCTTTCGACCTTGCATGATCACCATCAGAGTACGACGGCAAACTGGCTACTGAGGATCAAACCGCATTGAATATATATGCAAATCAAATTTAGATATGCGGCTCTCACCTCTAGCAGTCTGGTATACATTGAACTTGACTGGAAATGTCGGCTGCACATTTTATATGCAGTCACAAACATAAACTGTATGCACCTTTCGCCACATATAAATATATAGGCAATACAATTCAACAATAATTGATTGCGCGGGTGGTGATTAAAATTCTTTAAATCAAGTTTGCATAGAAATTGTGCAGCGGACATTTCCAGTCAAGCTCAATGTTTGCGAGACTGCTAGAGGTGAGAGCCGCATATCTAAATTTGATTTCCATATATATTAAATGTGGTTTGATCCTCGATAGTCAGTTTGCCGTCGTACTCTGATGATGATCATGGAAGGTCGAAACGCGTCAGTGCGTTGCGGCTGGCGGTAGTTTTGTTATGTTGTTCGACGACTGGTTAAATAAAATGGGATTGGTGTTTACTTCAAACTCGCAAACTTGATTTAAAGATTGGTTGCCACCACCCGCGCAATTAATTATTGTTACATTTGCATAGAGGGTTGTACCGTACATCTGTCCCACATTACTTGACCGAATAAATAGCGAATATAGGAGGTAATACCGGTTCCAACTAATAGGTCAGCAGTTAGCGTGAAACGCACATGTAAAAAGATTATGTCTTTCGCTCATGCTAAATTTAGTATATTTTTCTGGTTTTATTTGTAATAATGAATTGCTAGGTGCGCAATTTCTAATGCACACCAACAAACCATTTTCCTTTTTGCTCTTTCCGCATCAGTAGCCCATTTTGTTGGGTCTGTGTTTTAGATTTTGGGGATACCGGTTGGCTGTTGTGGTAGCCTCCTATCTATAACATAGCATTTGGCGTTGACGCTCTATTCTTTGGAGGTCTCGATAAGTAGCAATAGTCAAACAACATAAATTCTGCTGAACCCATCGGCTGCAGCAATTTTATACCTGCTCGATTGTGAATCGTTACATCGTATTTATCGAACTCTTCAATGGTCAGATGTACTCGTGCCTTTTCCAAGCCTATTGACCGCCACTACGCTAGTGCTATGGGATCGATTAAATAGTCTATTTGTTAAATTAATTAAAAAATATACATTTTTCACAGTGCCCAGTGTACTGCTGATATTTGTTTTTCGGTCGTTCTCATGGAGAATAAAGCTCACGTTGCTGTCCGATAAGCGATTATTTTGTCACAGGTGTTTCTATGGATGCTGCATGTTTTAACCTATTGAAACTACTTTCAAGGCACTGCTGCCAATGCTGATTACATACCCGCTATGTTTGACGCAAAGAAATAACTGAGAGAATGTTGCATCTGCACGCTTTTAATTTGGGGCTCTCCTGTGGCGTCGTTGTCCCAGATATGATATCCATCATGGCTGAATTTGGTAGAGCTTGAACTTCCTATTCCAGACTGCTGGTCGTACTAATCAAATTGTCATATCTGGTAAAGTCAAGCAGCATGGACTTGACAACCACACGTAGTTCGATAGTCACGGATTAATCCGTGCAATGATATCCAGTGGAAGCTAACCAGAGATGGGTTTTTGTATGCTTAATTAAGCAAACGTTTTCTGCGAATTGGCATGAGATTAATCCAATGTTAGACAATTGAATTCAGCATACAGGTGTTATACTAATATTTCTAATTGGATAACTACCAAGAGATATACCATTTTTTGAACGGCCCCTTGAGCAATTTGTGTTTCTACAGAGAATTTTTGCTTTCGCACAGAAGCTTCCAATTTGTCAAATCAAAACTTTGACATTTTAGCATAAAGCTGTGGAAGCATAGGCTTAAGTAAGGAAGAAGGCCGAAGATCACAGGTTGATTCGAATATAAAAATTTTCAGAGGTTCGTGTTATGCCACATAGACTCGGTCGCAATTATAACATTCCCTGATGTCTATAGCACTCTTTGAGCGTAACGCGGCTTCGTATTTTCAATTCTACGGGGTTATGCTCAGGAATTCAAATCATCCAGAACGAGAATTATTAGAGCGTTCACTGAATAACTGGGAGTCAATATAGCATACATACATAAATGTTAAATTTTTATGCTCATTCAAGATTTTACCGACCTACGAGTGCTATCAATTTTCCCGCACAAGAAAAATAAGGCCAAATTCATAGCATACATACAGTTTGAGTTTACACGCGACTCGTTAATTAGAGCTGGCACAACAATAATAACTTATTATAAATTCGATCGAGTAAAACAAGAAGCTTGATGCTGCAATATTCAATACGTATGTGTATTTAAGCAGTATTCAAATCAAATTCAAACAAGGTCCGTAATAAATTAATTTAAATTCTACAAGCAATATATAGCAGGCCTATGAATAATAATTGCTCCATACTTTCTAGGATGGTTAATTTGCGACAAAACTTAGAATATCACCCAGTCTGGTCACTAACCTCTCATGTTAGGCCTAGTACTCTAGTATCCACGCTCATCAGTCGTCAATTAATCGTGGCAATAATGACATGATTGAATGAACACAGTAATGGTTATTTATACTTATTTGAGGAAAATAAGCATTATTGAATTTTTGTATTAGTAAAAGGATATCTAGTGATAGAGCCGGTTTAAAATGGACTAGATGGAAATGCCAAAATCAGTCTCATGTCAAAATTTTAATTCGTGCAAACATTAGTTGCGTATATACTGACGATTACTTTAATCAAGGTTGCGAACTTGATATAAACACCTGACCTATTAAGTGCATACATATTTAAGCATAAACTAAGTATTGCATAGTTTAGTAAAGGCAATTAATCCAGTAGATCGGTTTCGTCGTTATTAGTAACTCATTCGTACTGTCCGCGGCAAATTCTGGACAGTAAGTAATGAGTTCCCGATAAGGTCGAAACCGGTCTACTGAATGAATTTTCTTTTCTATGTTATACAATGTTTAGCTAATTAAGATAATTGTATGTACAAAATGGGTCACAACCTTGATCAAAGTAATTGTTATCATCGTCCGTGCAATCAATATCCATTTAAATATACTGACTATTCTCTCAAAAATGTGATAAATGATTTCGACAAAGGTTAAAGCATAAGGATTTACTAGGAATGCAGGTGTACGGATTGGCTGTTTTTATCAATTTCTGGGAAATTTGAATATTTAAAAACTCCAGGTGTTCGTACGCGTTATAATTTTAGAATTTATTATGTATAGTGAGTTGACTTTGAATTCATATACGCTTTTAAAATTTCTCTGGACCAAATATATAGTGATATATACATTTTATTTCAGCTATTTTTATGCCATTGCAAACTGCATTGAGAAATGAATCATGCGAGTGTATTTCTACGCAATATCTGATAAAATTAAACAAGCAATGATTGCGCGGGTGGGGATAACAATTAATAAATAAAGTTTGCGAGATTCCCGTAAACACCAATTCCATTTTATTTAACCGGTCATCGAACAAAATGGCAAAATTAATGTCGGTCACATGTTATAACTCGTTTCAACCTTCCATGATCATCATCAGAGTACGACGAAAAATTGACTATTAAGGATAAAACCGCAATTCATAAATATGGAAAGCAAAATTATATACTCGGCTCTCAGCTCTTGTAGTCTCGCATAAATTTTACTTGACTGGAAAAGTTGGCTACACAAATTCTATACAGTCACTCACATTAACTTCGTGCAGCTTTCGTCACATATATATAGGTAATATAACTATTCAATCAATGATGGGTCGGGTAGTGGTAAAAATGTTTAAATCAAGTTTGCGAGCTTGAAGTAAACACCAATCCCATTGTATTTAACTAGTTGTCGAACAACAACAAAACTATCGTCAGTTACACAAACTAACGCGTTTCGAGCTTCCATGATGATCATCAGAGTACAATGGAATGTAAAACGTATGCGAGACTACTAATGGTGAGAGCTGCATATTGTATTTTGCTTTCCATTTTTATGCATTTGGTTTGGTCCTCGCTAATCCGTTTGCCGTCGACCTCTGATGATGATCATGGAAGGTCGAAATGAATTAGTACGTATGAATGACGGTAGTTTTTCTATGTTGTTGGACGGCTGGTTAAATACAATAGGATTGATGTTTACTTCAAGCTCGAAAACTTGATTTTTAAAATTGTATGAAATAAGGAAAAGTGGAATCATTCTTTAAATCACGTTTGCGAGCTTGAAGTAAACACCAATCCCATTGTATTTAACTATGCGTCGAACAACATAGCAAGAATACCGTTGTTTTTCGGCGGCTGTTTAAATAAAATGGGATTGGTGTTTACTTGAAACTCGCGTATTTGATTTAAAGAAGCTGAAAAATTTTCATGAAATTCCTTCTTTAAATTTGGCGGATTTCCAACTTTGCTTCAAAGCGTAGAATGTAAAAAAATTGCGCCCAGAAGGGGCCTTTCTTTGAAACATTCTTTAACCTCAGTTAAATAAATAAAAATATTCGTCCATGATCTGAACGAAAACTGATGATTTGCTTATCTGTGTGCTTTTTGCGTGCTTTTGCATGTACGTAGTTCGCATCCTCTTTATTGTTGTATATTTTATGTGTTTACTCAAGCTGATCCACCTTGCTTTAATAAAATGCTTATATAATTTACTAGGCATAATAACCAAGTTAATTCTAGCGACAAGTTATGGCCTTATTCCCTGGGTTGTATAGTACTGTGTTATAATAAATTTATACTTTTATAGATAATTTATTTATTAATTCAAAAAAGAAATATAGATTTGGTTTGGAACAAAATGTCAGCCAAAAAGAATATTTAAATGAAATTTCTCCTATCTCATTATGCTAATTTTGGAATCCTTACCTATTTGAATTGACTTGTTACTAGGTAAGCCAAGCTCAATACATACATGTATTTATGTTTGCGCTTGGCAACGAACAATATGTAACTAATCCATTAGTAACAATGTAAACTATGTCTATGAACGTACATCTTTTAACCGAAAGAAATAATGAACGAACAAATTATATGCAAAAACTGTTGGATTATTTTTGTCATTTCCACTTTATTCATCTATTCTATTTAATTGATCAGTCAGTGATAGCTCATTTGCAGGTGAAATTTGCCAAAATTCTGTTTTCAAACATTAACTATGTGTCCAAACGATTTAAAAATAGAATTACATTCCAATAATATTGTCGTGTACACGTATAGCCAAATTGAGTAACGTTCTATTTACGATTAGAATGTTGCGCAAAATTTGACTAAAGGAGATTAAATCAACAATTGTATGAATGCTCAGGTGTGAACCTCACACTCAGTATTCACTAAAACGCGCGTTACAACTGACGGTAATGCTGGCTGTGCTTTTTTAATATGGTCTCGATTAGACCATTTATTTAAATAAAGGTTGCGATCTTAATATAAACACCAGTTACATGCATATACACACACACAAATATATATATATATATATATATATATATATATATATATATATATATATATATAAAGCCATTTATCCAGTCGACCGGTTTCGTCCTTATTGAGAGTGCATTATGTGCTGTCCAGAATTGCTGCTGACAGATCTCGAACCTGGGCACGTCTGCTTCGGAATCTATTGCTCTAGCCACTGAGCCACCCTGTCGCATTCTTTATGCTGAGTCTACACGACTACGTTGTCATCAATTGAGATGTCTGATAGATCCTGTTGAACTGAAGTTTGGCGACTTTAAATGAATTTCTACCATATTTTGGAACCATTAAACTTACTGCAATACCATCGTCAAGAGTAAGTACCGCTTTGTTTTTATCATTATTGGGAATCTTCAAGATGTGACAGAATTCTGACTAACAGGTATACAACCGCAGAGCAAATATTAAATAGTAATAAGCCCAGACGTGGCTCATGCCCGTAGGTGGCATAAATATAATAGGATGTCGGCTTCATGTTACCAAGATTATATTACATCTTTCAAATAAGCTGTTTAGTTAAGCAGCTATCGAAAGCTCGGATGGAGGTAACAGTTGCTTAAATAAAACTTGCCGAATTGAAATAAACAAAAGTTCCATTCTTTATTCTCTTTAATATTTATATGCATAAATAACCGTTTGCGCCTCACAACACAAAATAATAAATTTGATTTCACATACGTTAGGCCCGATTAAAGCGGTGTAACAACTCAGTGGAAGCCGTCAATTCTGTTAGTGCGATGTTCATACCAAAGCCACAATCTGGATTTTTATTCATATCGGATTTGTCTATTTGCCAAAATGTTATTTTCGTCCAGGCAGGTTTTGATTGCAAATTTTGCAATAAACTAGATATTTCTCGTTGTGATTGCATATTATTTACGATATTTGTTTCTACAATGCCAGTTGTCGATGCATTTTACAGTACACAATTTCTTCCGAATAAATGTTTTAGCGAAATTACCCACATTTATATGTGCATATATATATATATATATATATATATATATATATATATATATATATATATATATATATATATATATGTAAACATAGCGCATTAATTCCTGTCTGTTTGATTGCTTGCCTGCTTGCTGTACATGTTCGCATGAAATGCACGCTTTCTGCTTAGACGTCTACTATTTTGTTTGAAGTAAGGATATTGCCGTCTCGTGCAGTTATTGATTTTCTGACTTAATTTGAGACGTAATATTCTCTTTAAGCTAGTAGGGAACGGACTACAGATAGAACAGCTAAATTAAGTGAGAGAATTTGGGCAAAGCCAATACGAGAACTGTTCAATGAGCTTTACAAGGTTAACTTTTTATGCTTTGAACTCACGTGAAATGTGTTTGATGACTAGGTTGCCCGTCTACAAAATTCAAATTTCTTCTCACATTAACATTTGACAAATGCCAATCGGTTTTTTGGTTTACTCCCTTTGCAAGCAAGAAGTTTTACTCGTCATACTTTCACTCACCATTTTTAAATTGGATTTTCAGATAATTAAGTCTACTTTTATGTGATACAAATAAGCCAAATTAGACCATTTACTACAAATATTTTTATTCAAACACGAAAACACCTGAGTTAAGATTAGAAATTGGCCTGTACATAACTAATTTCAGAGTTCATGCCAGCGCCTATAAACAGAAATTAACGATCAGATGGCTAGCCAGCTCTAGCTAGTCGTAATTGCGTTGATAAGAGAAATCTTGGTAATGCAGATTAAATATAATTATCGTTACTCAAGTGAAGCCCCATTTTCCATTTTAATTCTAAATGAACATTTAATGTTAAATAAATAATAGACACAAAAAGGAAGTTTCGGCTGCTGAAGAAGACTTCAACCATTGGCACCTTCAAGACTTCTATCCTCGAGAAGGTGTTGCTATGCAGCCATAGGCAGCAGGCCGTTTAATAGAAGGATGTCACTTAAACAAAGTATCTATCCGCAACTGGAAAATCAATATCATTGCTTAGTCTTCTGAAAGACGGGTTTAATTTTTTTTAAATCAATAAAATATCAGTTAGAGCTTGATAAACTTTCCCTTACGACGATAAAATTCCTAACTAGCTGTGCTGGCATACAAGATTTCCAGGTATATTTTGGGGGGGGGGGGAGAAAACTCAAAAAGCTACCTTCTTTAGATGGGAGCAAAATCTACGTAAAAGTATACGTGTCTCTAAAGTCCAAACATTCTTTTTCTATTGCTTTTTAGAATGTGAGGTTCTTGACTCTCAAGTCATTAAGTCTTTGAAGGTTGGCGGATTACACAATCACGTTAGCAACATTCCGTCTCTCAAGAAGAGAAAAAATACACGTAGTATTTCACAACGTATGCCATTCGAAAATAATACAAGGGAAAATGCTCCTTCAAACCTAGCATCGTGAGAGTGATCCCGCTAGTTATATTGTTACCTTTCTTCCATTCAGTAATTCAGCTTAAACCTTTCATGAATAGAGCTATATAAATTCGTTTAACGTATGCTAGGTTCCGTGTGGTCAAGATGGCTTCTGAAAAGTGAACATGCACACGTGAACACTTTTGAATTCGGCTTAAAAGAGTTGGCCTTTGAAATTGAGCAAACACCTGTGCAATCAATGACTGTTTACTTGTATTGTGGATATATATCTGTGGCGAAAGCTACTTGGAGTTAATGTGCGTGAATGCATAGCATATGTGCAGCCGACATTCCTAGTCGGGTAAAATTTATTCGAGACTACAAGAGGGGAGAACCGAATATATAATTTTGCTTTCCATATTTATGAATTGTGGTTTGATCCTTAATAGTCAATTTGTCGTCGTACTCTGATGATGATCATAGAAGGTTGAAATGAGTTATTACGTGTGACTGACATTAATTTTGCCATTTTGTTCGACGACTGGTAAAATACAATGGAATTCGTGTTTACTTGAATCTCGCATACTTGATTTAAATAATTGTTATCCCCACCCGCGCAATCACTAATTGTTTAATTTTATCAGATATTGCGCAAACATACTCCCCATGATTTATTTCTCAATGCATGTTGCAATGGCATAAAAATATCTGAAATATAATGTATCTATCACTATGTATTTGGTCCAGCGAAATTTTAAAAGCGTATATGAATTCAATTTCAACTCACTATATATCATACATGCTAAAACTATAACGAGTACCAGCATCTTTAGTTTGGAAATACTCTAATTGCTCAGAAATTGTGAAAAACAGATAATCCGTACACCTGAATTACCGTTAAATCCAGTAAATAAAATGTGATTGGTTTTTAATTCAAGCTCGCAAACTTGACTTAAATAATTGTTACCAATACCTGTTCAATCAATGATTGTTTAGTTGTATAACCAGCCTTTTTTGTTTGCCTGACAGAACGAAAAAATCAAATTGGCATATTTATTTAACAAGAATTCGACTTTCACCAGTCACGATCTACAGCAAATGGTACGTGTTGCTGCTTTTGCAGTAAATTCGTCTTTTTTGGTTGACACAGCCTAAATTGATTGTGTTGTTTTGCATAATATGCCTTCAGTTAACATTTATTTCTAGTTTTATGTATTTCTTCATCACTCAATTAAATCATATTGATTGCGTGGGCAATGAAAATAATTATTTAATTCAATTTTGCGAGATTGATATAAACATGAATCCAATAACTTAAACAAACATCAGTATAAACTGAGCATTTTTACAGGTAAAAGAAGCAGTTCATTCAGTTGACTGGTTTTTCCATATTGGGTACTCTTCAAGTTCTATTAAGAATTTTGCCGAGGCACGTTTGCACCGTATTCCGAAAATTAGGTAGCATGGAGTCTGTTCTAGAATGACAGATCAGCGAGTGGCTAGTTGGTTCTTAATTTAAAAAGAGATCAAACACAGGCTTTACCTAAAGTTAAGACTAATCAAAAACAAATTATTATATAGCTGAAAATGATGTGTAGTTTTCGGAAGAGGCGCAGTGGATGGAGTCAGAGACAACGAAGCAAATGTATCCGGTTCGAACCCCATCCGTGGCCAAATTCTGGAATGAGCTGAAAGAGTTTCCATTAAGGACGAAACCGGTCTTTTCGCTGAATTGCCTTTGCTATCCAATATAATGGTTATTTTAAATTTGTTGATGTATATATAATAGGATTATGGTCTAAATCAAGCTCGCAATGTCGAGTTAAATAATCCTTTATTATTTATTTGGAATTTAGCCATGAATTGTCCACTTTTGTATTAACCTTTTCGCAATCATTTCGATTAACCTTTTTTCTCTTTCGCCATTTTCATGCGCTCCCATTCAAAATGTCTTCCTTACTTTATCTCTTTCGTTGATTGCTATTATTGGTTACAAATGATCAATTTCATCCTCTGATTGGGAGCTTAAATTACTTCACTGATTTTTATCATTAGTAAGTTAACAACATAGAATCTTACTTACTTTTAAAGTTGTAATTAAACCATGTATTGAGTACAATATTCGTTTAAGCTGACGGTAGAAATATATGTTACTAACTAATGTAACTTCGGAATGCTTGTATATGATCTTGAATTGTTTTACACATGCACAAATATATATATATATATATATATATATATATATATATATATATGAGAATATCCAGTGGGTATATGTATAGAGATATTGTATATAGTCTGTGTGTATATCGAAAAGGATAGAACATCAGTAATCTTAATAATTATTTGAGTAAACAGTTCGTCTAAAAATGAATGGTCAATTAATTTTCTAAACGCTTAATCGGTATCCTGTGAAAAATAACTCAAATGCGATGCGTATGTATTATCGACACATTACTATATTCGTTCATACCTTCATTTTTTATAAATGTTCATGTATACGAAAATATACGGCTATTTGTGTTTATTGAATACTATTATTGATTAAAAGTTGACAAAAATTAAAACGAGATGAAATTTATATGAGTATTCACTTAAAAAAACTAATTTTATTTCGCCTATTGTTTGCTTAATTTGGGGTGTTTGTTACCTCTAATCGAGCAAAAATTTCCATTATCGTCAATATGAGCATAAATCCAAATATAACAAATAGTAGAACTATGCTGATAACTTCGAAGTTTAAACGAAATTTTGATAGAGCAATATTTTCAAATTGATTATAAATGATTTCACTAAATCGGCTGTATCTCAAGATTGCAGTTCGACTGGTAGGTTCGAAATTTCCAGTTTTTATAGGTGTACCTCATTGCTGTATTTACTTAAGTTGGACACAATTGCTGCACGTTTGTTCCGGTGTTTCATTCAATTTCCTTTTACCATGTTTAATA